>JASDQU010010241.1:358771-381665 GCA_032191745.1 Picea mariana
AGATAATCAGGCTTCACAACCAACAATATCCCACTTTGAGACTGATCTCAACAAATCCATCGCTGCTGTATCTACTGGACTATGATCCTTTTTGGACCTCAAAAATTTCTCATCTTCACCTTAATTCTTGAAGACCAACTAAAACTGAGAAGGAGCTTAGTTTCTCCCTGGTTACTCCCTTTGTTAACATGTCTGTAGGATTCTGGCTAGTTTGTAACTTTTCCAACTTCAAATGTCCATCTTCCAAGATGGATCGTATGAAATGGTACCTAAGTTGTATAAGCTTAGTATTAAAATGTAAGGCTGAGTTCTTTGCAAGATGAATGGAACTCTCATTTTCATAGTACAACCTGCTATTCTCTTGCTTCTTTCCCAATTCCTCCATAAACCTCTGTAACCAAATCATTTCTTTACTAGCCTCTGTAGCAACAACATACTCTTCTTATGTTGTTGAAAGTGCAAAAACCTTTTTCATTTTTGAAATCCAACTTACTATTGTTCAACTTATAATAAAAACATACCATGTGGTGCTCCTCCTACTATCTTTATCACCTTCCATATCTGAATCAACATATCCCTATAGAATAGTGTCTAAACCTTCAAAACATAATGCATGAGTAGAAGTACCTCTCAAATACCTAAGAATCTACTTTACTTCCTCCCAATGTTCTTTACCTAGATTGTTCATATACCTGCTCACAACTCCCACTGCATTTGCAATATGTGGTCTTGTGAAAACCATCACATACATCAAGCTACCAACTGCTAGTGAATAAGGGACCCTGGACATGTATTTTATCTCCTATTGTGTCTTGGGACACATTTCCTTAGTTAATTTGAAATGGCTGGCCAAATGTGTACTAAATGGTTTTCCATTTTTGCATTCTAAACCTCTCCAACACCTTCTCTATGTACTCACCCTGAGACAATGTCAGTTTTCAATTTTTCCTATCTCTTGTTATTCTCATACCAAGGATTTTCTTTGCAGCACCCAAATCCTTCGTCGCAAATGAATTAGATAATTTCTTCTTGAGCACATTTATATCCTACATATTAGACCCTGCAAGAAGCATGCCATCTACATACAATATCAAGATAATATAACTTCCATTTTCTAGATTTTTAAAATAAACACAGTGATCAAAATGAAATCTATTATAACCTTTTTCTATCATAAACCTGCTAAACTTCAAATACCACTGTCTTGGAGCCTGATTTAGGCCATACAATCTCTTCTTCAACTTGCATACCAAATTTTCCTTCCCTTTGACCTCATACCCATGTGGTTGCTGCATATACATCTCTTCCTCCAAATCTCCATGGAGAAAATATGTTTTTACATCTAACTGTTCAAGATGTAAATATTCTACTACCACAAGACTTAAAATAGTCCTAATTGAAGTCATTTTAGAAATAGGAGAAAATATTTCATCAAAATCTATACCTTTCTTTTGTGCAAACCCCTTTACAACAAGTCTATCCTTGTATCGCTTTTTGCCTCCATCTTCTTTCTTCAGCTTGTAAACCCATTTATTCTATAATGTTATTTTTCCTAAAGAAAACTAAACCAAATCCCAAGTTTGGTTATTTACCAGGGAATCCATTTCCTCTTTCATGCCTTGCTCCCACTTCTTTTTAGTGTCTACCTGCATTGCCTCTTCATAACATTCTGGTTCACCATTATCGGTCCATAATAAATAGTACAATGAAGGAGAGTATCATTTAGGGGGTTTACTTAACCTGGTAGAGCTTCTAACAACACTTGCAGGAGTTTGAGGTACTTGCTGCTCCTGTTGTTATACATTTTGATTTTATGGTACCTTTGGAATTTGTTTTTTCAGTGATCTCATCAAGCACTGTGTATTTTGGCTTTTCTTTTTCTTGTATCTTTCCCTACACCAGATCTTTGTACATGAACTTCTCATTGAATATGACATCTCTAATCCTAATAATTTTGTGATTTTCATAATCCCATAAGTGATAACCAAAATCATTAACACTGTATCCAATAAAGTTACACTTCTTGGATTTTTCCTCAATCTTTGTTCTATTTTCTTCATCAATATGGACAAATTCTTCACAACCAAAAGTCTTCAAAAAAGAATAGTTTACCTTTTTACCTATCCATGCCTCCTTTGAAATTCTACCATCCAAAGAGAATGAAGGTCCTCTGTTTATTAAGTAAACAAAAATATCTACAACATTTTCCCAAAACTATAAGGGAAAACTAGCATGCAATCTCATACTCCTTATATGCTCCATGATTGTCCTGTCCATCCTTTTTGACACACCATTTTCTTGTGGTATTCCTAGAATTGTTTTCTCTCTATGAATCCCATGGTATGAATAGTAATCATCAAACTCCTTGTTGCAATATTCACCTCCATTGCCTAATCTGAGACACTTCAACCTTTTTCCTGTCTCATTCTCAACCAAACTTCAACCTTTTTCCTGTCTCATTCTCAACCAAAGCTTTCCATTTCTTAAAAGTATAAAAAAAATCAGATTTTTGTCGAATTCAATAAACCCAAGTTTTTCTAGTTGCATCATCAAATAAAGTAACATAATAGTGAGAGCCACCAAGAGATGATACCTGAGTTGGTCTCCATACATCTGTATGCAAAAGCTCTAACCTTTCACTCTTCTTTTCTTTTCTGACTCTAATAAATCTAACTCTCTTCTGTTTTCCATAAACACAATGCTCACAGAAATCCAAATCAATTTGTTTAAGATTTGGCAACACATTTCTTTTGTGAAGTATCTGCATTCCCTTCTCACTCATGTTTCCAAGCCTATGATACCACATTTTTGTATCCACTCTTGTAGAAGCTAAAGATATAGAAGATTCAATATTACCAGTACATAAATAAAATGTACCTACCTTCTCTCCTTTTGCTATCNATGTAAATATGGATATACAACCTTCACTTTCCAACTGCCCTGTTGAAATTAGATTTTTCCTTAGATATGGAACATGTCTTACCTCTTTCAACAACTATTGGTTTCCATTCCTTTTCTTTATTTTTACCTTTCCCATTCCAACAATTTTTCATGGTGCATCATCACCCAAATGAACCTGTGCAAAATCACCTTGAAAATAATCTAGAAAATGCTTCCTATGGGGAGTGGCACGAAATGAAGCCCTTGAATATACTACCAAAGTCTCAGAAATATTATCTACGGAAAGAATCAAAGTATCTTGCAGCACATCACCTGTTACATTTGCTTCCTAATTTTTCTCTTGCTGTCCATCTCTTTGTTTCTTTGGAGCTCTCTAGTCTTTCTTCAAATGTCCTTTCTTCCCACAATTCCAACACTCTATCTTTCCAATTTTGGATTTGGATCTTCCATTCCTAGAATCCCCATGGTTCCTTGAGCCCTTTCCTCTATCCCTTTGTCTTCCCCTGTTCTCCATGTTTAATGCATTACCTGATATCTCACCTATGATTTTTCGTTGCATTTCCTCACTAAGGATAACATCAACAACATCATCAAATTTTAGAGTGTTTTAACCAGAGACAGAGTTACTTAAAGCCATGACCAAGCCATTCCATCTTTCTGGAAATGATCATAAGATTAGAAGAGCCCCGACCTCATCATCAAAGTCCACTTTTATAGAACTTAGTTTATTAGTAACCGTATTAAATTCATTTAAATGATCTGCAACAAACCCACCTTCTGACATCTTCATATTAAATAATCTCTTCATTAGAAATACCTTATTGGATGTTGAGGGTTTTTCATACAGTTTAGCCAATGAATCCATCAACTCCTTCGTTGTATTTTATTTTGAAATATTGAAAGCCACTGATGCTTCTAGGCTCAACCATATCGTTCTTAGTTCCTTTCTATCAAGAACCTGCCATTCTTCGTCCTTCATGGTTGTCGGCTTTTTTTCTATTCCACCCAATGGTAGGAATAGATCCTTCTGATATAAATAATATTCCATATGAATCTTCCATAATTGGTAGTTTTGGCTGTTAAATTTCTCAACCCTAAACTTTCCATTTTTCACCATTTCTCCCACTCATACTAGGAACCCTCTTTTAATGCGAGTTATCTTTCACTCTGATACCAGTTGTTAGAAAAACATGACAGAAAAACATGACCGCGAAGCAATAAAATAAAACAAGTGCGGAAATAAAACACAAAAGATACAAAATACAATAGAGACACAAATATATGTGGTTCACCCAGTGTGGGCTATGTCCACCAGATAAATTGCCAGTTCCTTTATTATTATCCAACAAATGAAGGGATACAACCTACAACACACCTGTTGTAACTTTCTCTTCTTTCTCTCATAGTCTCCTCCCTGAGAATACAATATTCACAATGATCCATAGTTGCAATACATTTCCCTCATAAAAGAGGGTTTCCTTCTAGGGAAAAAAAACCTAACATAACTTCTACTGTAGATCTACGACCTTATAATGAACGGTCCATATTTACTATGAAATTACAATATACATTTACAAGAAAATTTTTCCTTCAGGGAATTCACCCTCAAACCCCCATTGGGAAACGCTGTCTCCCGAACCCCCACCAGGGGCCCTCTTGCCCCTGGACCCCCCCAGTCAGGGGGATAGACCCCCCTACACTCCCCCGCATGGAGAGTGTACATTCTTTTGGGGTGTAAAATCTTCATGCAGTATAAACATAGCTGAAAAACAAAGACCTATGAATCAGGAAGATAACCAAGCTCCACAACCAACATTGTGCACAACTCAAAGTGGGAGTGTGGAGACAACCACATGTTATCTCATCCCGTGAGGGCCATGCTTAAAATCTATGCCATAAGGGGACCACTTTTGAGTTATATACATTTATGTTAAGGATCCTTCAAGGAAATTCAAAACTTCTTCAAGTGGAAACATCATTACTGCTTCAGGGGCTTCTTCAATTTGCTTTGACATTGACTTGTCCTCATGGATTGACTACTACATGATGGCTTCTCAAGGCTTCATCAACATGTATTTAAGGATTCTTCTCTTGGCTTCATGGCTTCAAGGCTTCTTTACTTGGATTCATGGCTTCAATACTCAAATAATCTCCTTTTTTCATCGCCACATCATCATCATCACTATTACATCCCTATCATTACTACCACATCATCATCATCACTGGCACTTTGACATCAATGAAATTTTTTTCTCAATAGTATTGGGACTTATATCATCATATATTGTCTTGGTTTTTCTTGTATAACATTTTTTTGTAGGTACACAATGGTGGTAGCCTTTTCTTGACCTACACTCATCCTCCATCAAGGCTCAAGACCTTCCAATCAAGACCTATAGGGGTGGTTCCTTCAAATATTTCCCTCTCCCTTTGAGATCCCCCTACGGTCACCCAAGAAGCCTCCATTGTGTTGGACTTTTCCATCACTAAAACAAGGGGAATATCTGTTGAGGTGATAGTGATAGGTGTCTCCAGTTGTGTCACACACTTATTTCTTGTTTTTGGCTTTTCCAAAACTAGAAACTATGCGATAACAATGTTAATTTTATTTGTTTTTTAAATTATCAAAAGTAATTGTATCCTTGAAATTAAAATGAATTGCATTAGTGCAAGGTATGAGGGTATTAGCATAATCAAACAATGAATTTACATAGTTTCAAAATATGTATGTCTTCCAAATGAACCACAACCTCAAATTCCAAGTCAAAATTGTCGCCATGCACCCAATTTTATTCAATAGAATCATTTCTATCATTCGGTCAAATAAATTTGGATTGCATACATATAACATATCACTATTCAACACTTGGGAACATTCCCCTCATTGTCAAAAATGGAAATATATGATATGACATGAACATTTTCATGATTTTAGTTAGATATCAAAATAGAATTACTATATTAATCTATGGATAAAGACTCAAACAATTATATTGAATGAACACTAATAAAATATTTTTTTTTCCACCTACATTCAAAATATTGTGCCTATGATGGGATATGAGGTCACTAGATTACCCATTGGTAGTAAAATCCTTTCTTACAAAGGGATTAGGAAGTTTATATATAATTTGAACTTACCTGCTTGGGCATTTCAATACTCTTCTTCCCGATAGAAGATTGAAAAGCTTCATTTAATGTTGGAACTAGTCTCTTGAGGTTATAGACTTCATAGAACCTCTCCTTTCCATGTTTCCATAAAATAGTTTCATTTTTCAATCATTAAATGGGAAGTTTACTAGAATGAATTTTTATTGAATTGCATAAATGATTATTCTTTTATAGTTTTAAAATCTTAATTAGGTTTTGTTACTAGATATTAGAAACTCATATTCTTCTTATGTATAAATTTATGTATAGTAAATCATGGATGTAATCACACTTAGAAATTTAATAAGTGTTAGGGTGTATGTTAGGTTTAGGGGTTATAATGTTGAGAGATTAGGCTTTATCAGGGTTAGGGATTGTATCAAGGGTTATAGGGATAGTGGTTATACATGTTTGGTGCTAGATGTGTTAGGGGTGATGGATGTTATAGGTGTTAGGAGTTAGGGGTTTTAGGGGTTATGAAGATTATGCATAATGCGGGTTATAGTTATAAAGTTTAGGGGTTAATGGTTACAATAATTATGGATTATAGGTTTTAGGGGTTAATGGTCAAGGATTAGGAGTGATAGGGATTATGGGGTTAGTAGTTATGGGTGTTATATGCATTATGTAAAGGGTTATGGATTCTAGAGTTTATATTAGAGTTTATATGGGTTATGGGTTATAATGCTTAGGGAATATAATGGTTAATTATGATTGGAGTGATAACGTTTATAGGGGATATAGAGGTTTTAGGATATGAAGTATAAATATTTTAACATTTGAAGAGAACACATATGTAATTTTACTTAATAAAAATGCATGCATAACTTTACTTAGTAGCGTGTGTGATTTTACTCAATAAAAATGTGTGTGTGATATTGAAATATTGACATATGGAAAGACTAGTCCATATTTCAAGCTTGTGGAGCAATATCTCTAGGTGAGAGAATTATTGGGAATAGGTTTCTCTATGTGTTGGGATACTAGGTGCGGAAAATACTTAAGAGGCCTTGTGTTCCAAGTGCCACATAGCTTAGAGACTTCCTAGCTAACTTGTTGTTGAAGCCCTAGAAGGGAAGTCAGATAGCTAAAAGATCATTGAGCAGAGAAGGGTACACTTCATGGGGTGGGACAATTTGTGAATTGGGAACTATTGTTGGAGTTGGAACCCAGGCCTATTGTTTATGGTGTTGTCTGTCATACCTTAGTTTGGCTTAGGTAGCCTTTTCCCTGGTGGATTCATAGCCCCAACTTGGGGGTGACCTACTGTGGAGAGTGCATGAAAAGTAGAGTCTATGACTAGGGGGAACTTCTGAGGTCTGCAGACTGTTGGTGACTATAATTAAAAGATAAGTGCCTTTTTATGTGTTTATAATGTTTTCTGTGTGGTTAATTCTATTGTGGTATATTGCATATATTTATGCATGTATATATGTTGGTAGGACTACATAATTGTGTTCTTATAAAGGGCATGGTAATTAATAAATGGTACTAGATATTTGTTTTTGTGTGGTGTGGCTCAACTTGGAGGATGGAGACATTACATAGTAGTATTAGAGCCACAGGTTCAACACTGGTCCTACATGGGCTAAAGACAATATGAAGATGTTATAATTGCATTTGAAAAAGTTCAGAAAAGTTTAGAAAATGTCTGCAAAGTGTTTGATGTTATTTTATAAGAAGTAGTTTGGAAATTTCCTAGGGGGTTTGAGGAAATGGAGATCAGGGGTTAAAATACCCAATTTTAACCTCTGTTGGGGCATTTTTAAGCCTGAAATCGGACGAATTCAGGAAGTTTCAGAGAATCCATAACAAAATTGGGTGAAATTTGGCAAAATCTTGAATTCCTGAAGTGTATTTTTTTGTGAAATTGACATAGAAGTGTCGAATTTAGGGTGCAATGGTCGAATTGACATGCACAGAGATGAAATCTTGAATAGAAAGGTTAATTTCAGAGCTTCCATGGTGGCTTGTGTGAAAATTTGAAAATTATGCATTTTGATAAATTTGGATAATTTTCGTACATGATGTCAGCAATGACGTGGAGGCCATGTGGTGGTGACATGATGGTGATGTGGCAACGATGACATGGGTCACCACAGTGGCAGGACAAAGGCACAATGGCAGGCCATGGTGGTGGGGTGACCAATGGAGTGGAGACCAAAGCCATAAGTGGTTTCACATCGTGAATACGCGGTTTTTGAGGAATCTCTTTCCAATGTGAAATGAATAAGAGGATGCCATGTATCATTGGGTAGTAAGTGGTATCACATCGTGAGGTGTTTTTAACCTCCTAAAAAATTCATGATGTGAAATGAACCTCAACTATATATCTCTTGATCAACTTCACTATTGGATTGAGGATCATGCGAGTTTCTATGACCAAAAAAAGGGTTCCAAGTACTGGGTCTAGAGTGGTAGGCCGGTGGTAGGCCAAGGTGGTAGGATTTGTAGTGCATGGAGGCAGGATTGTGGCTGATGTGGGTGCCACATTAGGTGAGGTATTATTAAGCGATACCATAAGTGGTATCACATGGTAGCAAGGCACTTTTCTACAAATTATTTGGCGATGTGAAGCCAACGGGAGGGCGCCATGTAGCACACGTGGGTTTGGGTATTGCATCACAGAGGGATATTAACCCTTGTGCAAGTTGATGATGCAAAATTTTCATGTATCATTGATCATTCCTTGATCTCCGTCGTTAGATCTAGGGTGGGGACAAGTTTGTGCGTTGAAGGAAAAGGGGCATGTGTGGGACCCACCCATCCTCATGGCCAATGAAAGAGAATCATGTGGAGAAATGGCATAAAAGGTGGGACCCCTGTGCCATTCATAGTAAGAGAAGTACCATATGGGCATCCAAGTATGGTGGGGCCCGAAATATAATAAATAAAATAAAAATATTTTATCTTTCATTAAAATGTGATAAAGGTAAAGTAAAGAAGAGAGAAGAAGAATATGAAAGAGAGAAGGAGGAAGGCATGGGATGACAAGGTAAGGATAGGGTGGCCAAGGGGATGACATGGTGTCACCTCGAGGTTCCAGGTGGACCTAGAACGCCACATCAATAGTCAAGTCAACATAAGCCAATCAAATTTATCAAAAACATATAGTTCTTTTGCAAGTCATAATCTTGCAGGGCATTTTTAAGGGCTTAAACAACATTTTTAGGAGTTCGAATTTTCAAGATTGTAAGTGATAAAGGAACCACATGAATTCTTTGTGTCTTAACCAACGAGCTATCCCAATAGCAAAAAAAATCTTGTATGAGAAAGTTACAGTGGAAACAATGCAAGGTATAATTTGACTACTAGATTACTTACAAAGGGAATAGGATAAGTCCATGGAAATATCATGAACCATATAAGACATCCATGGGGATAGATTTGGAATATGGGTACCTAAAAGTGTACAATATGAGAGAGAATATTCATGTATCATTCAGTGCTAAAAGGGAAAAACAAATAAAACTTCAATAGGTTGTAACTAATAACCCATAGCTTGGATGAAGGTGAAAATTGGACATATTGCTCAAAATGTAGGCATGAAGAAACCCAATTCGGATTCTGTCAAAATTCCAAAGGAGTGGGTGTTTGGAATTAAGTTCACCAGATGAAAGATGCATAAAAGGGGTAAATGGGTATTATTCATATGCCTATAACTTGTTGCTTAGAACTGAGAATGGAACACGTAGATAGTCATTGGAAAGGTCTTGGATACAAGAATTTGGATATTCACCCAAAAATGTGAATTGAGCAGTAAAATTCACAAACAATAAGAAAGAGTATTTATGGTGCACTTAAAGGGCATAATTATTTATAATTTTATGGAATTGTTGAATTATTTTGTCTAACAAATCTCGTTGTATGCACATTTTCTAGAATTAAAGGAACAAATAGAAAATAGCAGAATCATCATAGAGACCAGGGACATGGAGGATTCATAGAGAACCTACAATCATGATGATGAATTCGGGGGTTGTATGTCATCATGGGTAATGCATGGACTGAATCAAATGGACATGAAGAAGGTAGGGAAGAAAGAATAAATTTAGTAGATATGATCAAGAGTATGCAACGAGATGTATCAAGCTATAAAGTTGATAATGAGAGGCTTATGAAAGCTCAAGAGCAACAAAAGAAATTCAACATCAAGTTTTTTCATAGCTTGGAAAGAATAGAGAAGAAGGTGGATAAGGTGACTGATTCAAGTAAGTCAAAGGATCACAATTATCATACCAAAAAGAAAGAATCTAGAAGTGTTGGTAGACATCATCATCATCACTCACCAAGGCACTTATTTACAAGAGCATAAAGTAATCCAAGTTTATTTTCTATTAGAAAGCATAAGAGGAGGTCTGGAGTGGATAAAATACAAGGGGTGGTGAGAAAGATCAAACCTCCTACCTTTGATGGTGAACATAAGAAAGATGATGATGTAGAGGCTTGGTTGTTGGGGATTAGGAAGTATTTCCAATTGCACAATTATATCTCATAAGAAGAAGGTACGATTGAAATTTACCAACTCAAGGGAAAAGCGTCAATGTGATGGGACCAACTCATGCAATTAAATCACATTGATGAGAACAAGATCACTTGGAGGTAGTTCAAAACATATTTTTAGAAGAAATACTTGTCCAAGATTTATTATGATAGGAAGATGAAGGATTTATTTGAACTCAATCTTGGGAGTATGACCATGGATGAGTATGAGAGAATATTCTTAGAGATACCAAGGTATGTTGACTCCATCAAGGATGAACATGTCAAGATTCAAAGGTTCATGAGTGGGATACTTTCAATCTGTAGTGACAAGATACAATATGATGATCCAAATACATTGGAGGAAGAAATAAGGAGAGCCAAATGCCTTTATGATTGACATAAAGGAGGATAAAAATTCCAAAGAGCTTGGGTTGACAAGAATAAATGTAAGATGGAGCAGAGAAAGAAAGGATACAAACTACCATTATTCAGAAATAGTTCTTAGGGAAAACCAACTCAAAATGAATCCAGAATGATAGAAACATTGGGGAAAAGGACAAGGAAGCAACGTATAAAATGTTGGGGTTGTGAGGGACATCACATGTACATAGATTGTCCTCATAGAGGAGAAAGAGTGAAGAATGTTCACAATGTATAATAGTCTGATACAGTTGAAGACATGGGTAGAATCATTCCAAGGATCTATGTAGTTGTTGATATAAAATAATGTTTTACAGTCTTTAAGATAAGATCACAAGGATAAAATCCCCCTTCATTTTTAAAGAGGTGGTACTCCTCTATGTTTTTCTAAAACAAAGCGCTGATGTTCTTGGATTGGACTGTAAAATGGGAAAATTATAAACAACAAACCCAATTATTTATTACTTCAGTTTTTATATAAAATGGTTCTTTATAACCAAATTTCTCCTTGAGTGCAATATTTTCCTGGAAATGGACCAAGCAAGTTCTTAACAGTGAAAATATAAAGAAATGATTCAATATCAAAATAAATATATGTTAATTTTCATTATAAAATCCATTTGAAACACATGCAATAAGAAGATACTTGATCTAGGTGGATATCGGTGGCCACCCACCTTTTCCAACTAGCTCAAAACAGTTTTCTGGCAATTTTGGTAATTTACTATTTTTAACAGTTTTAACTTCTGGGGCCATTTTGAGGGCCTAAATGAAGGTTTTTCGGGATCGATATTCTCCATTATATTTGAAGGAAATACTGATCCCCCTAAATGAATATCCTTGATGATACCTTTCTAATGAGCTATCGTACGCCCCAAACGGATATCGTATGCCAAAGTTACACCCCTGGGAAGTTGAAACACCAAATTACCGAAAACGGGGTCCAAAAAACTGTTGGCTTTTTATCTTCTGGGGTTAGGGTTTTGGATTTTATTTATGATAAAAAGGCCTTTGGAGCCTCATTGTGAAAGCATCTTCTTGCGAATGCGAGTAGTGGACACATCTCTTCTCAGAGATAAGATGCCACCATTCTAGCGAGTCTTTCACTCTATATTTTTACAGTCTTTGTACATATTCGCTCATTAATAGAAAATTGTGTATTTCTGTATCTCTGTGTTTATGGTTGCATCTCTCATACATTTCTGTTATATTATTGGATATCTGAGATATCTCTGTACATTTACTTATTATATCTCCTCTCTCATTTCGTGCCGAAAATAATCCGGATCAGTTGTATCTCATACTACAAACTTAAACTTCTTCACAATCCGTTCAAAAGGTGAACATAAGGATACTGCAACCATTACAGCCTCGGCCCAAGCACCTTCTATCCAACATAAGCAGGTTGACAAGATTACAACGACGTGAAAATATTCCTCCTACACACACACATCTCATGTAGCCATACTGGTTAAAAAGGTCCAACCCTTCTAGCCACATGTTCATGACAACCTTCAACAAGCTAAGCATCACAACTTCTCCAACAAGGAAAGCAACTCATCAAGATGCAGATTCAACAAACACTTTTCCTTCACCCCCGGGAACTCAAAAAAATGGAGACCATTTCTTCCTAAGGAGGGAGGATTGATCAAGGTGGGTATTGGTGGCCACGCACCTTTTCCAACTGGCTCAAAACAATTTTCTGGCAATTTTGGAAATTTACTATTTTTTGAAATTTTAACTTCCGGGGCTATTTTGAGGGCCTAAATGAATGTTTTTAGAGACCAAGCTTCTCAACGATAGTCGAAGGAATGATTGAGCCCCGTAAATTAATCTCCTTGACGATACCTTTCCAATGAGCTATCGTGTTCCCAAAATGGAGATCGTATGCCAAAGTTACGCCCTCGGGAAGTTGATACACCAAACTACCCAAAACGGGGTCCACAAAACTGTTGGATTTTCATCTTCTGGGGTTAGGGTTTTTGATTTTATTTATGATAAAAAGGCCTTTGGAGCCTCATTATGAAATCATCTTCTTGCAAATGCGAGTAGTGGACACAACTCTTCTTAGAGATAAGTTGCCACCATTCTAGTGTGTCTTTCACTCTGTATTTTTACAACCTTTGTATATTTTCGCTCATTAATAGAAAATTGTGTATTACTGTATCTCTGTGTTTATGGTTGCATCTTTGATACATTTCTTTTATAATATTGGATATCCGAGATATCTGTGTACATTTCTTTATTATATCTCCGCTCTCATTTCATGCCGAAAATAATCTGGATCAATACTACCATATTTTCTCACAAGAAAAGAGTGAAATGGGGTTGATCACTTCAAATAATTTTAAATGATTTTGCATTTAAAACTGAAAAGAATATGATGAGCACACTCCAAAAATATCATACTCAAAAATATGAAAGTCTGAGAAATAATTAAATTTATTCCCTGAAACAATTCTCTAGGGAGTTCAATACATAAAAGATATTTCACATCACAAAGCATTTCAGTAAACTGATTGATTAATGCTCATAAATAAATCCTCCCAAATGCAAAAAATAAACTTTCATGAATCGATTAGAAAACCCCAACTTATATTATCAGTCATATATATTGAAGTAAAATACTCTTATTGATCTTTTAGGAAGAGAGCTAGAGGAATAAAATAAAAAAACTCAAACTCAACCTTATGCTCAGTCTTAGACATTCAAACACAAAGCCTTGAGAGAAATTCTATAGCAGAAGAAGAAGCAAGAAAATGGAGATCTTTATTTGCATATGAGAAATTTTTCTATGTACTGAAGGATGAAAATTGATATTATGATGATCTAACCCCATCTTTGGTGGTGCTCTCCTACTTTTAAATATGTTCCCAATGCTTCTTTGAAGTTCTTTTCCCTAACAGTTAGGGTTTTTCGTTCTTTTCAAAATTTCCTACGTGTTTCTTATTTTTCGAGTAAAGAGTAGATTAATGATTTCTTAAACACTTATTAATGGATTATATCATTGAATTTCGTGCCTCCAAGTGGGACCTACTTTATCTTTTTTATAAAATTTATTTATTAAACTTTTATTTCCAAAATTTGAACCTAACTGCCTGAAAAACATTGTCTATATTTTAATTTTCTAAGCCTGATATGTGACTACTCAGACATGGAAACCATTCTATAAATAATATTCATTATTTTTTCTTTCCAACGAGCCATCTTGAGAAATATTTTGGGGTTTATATCTCAACTTATAGCCCTGTGAAGTTCAGGTTCCAAATAGTTTTCCTAGGAAACAATGAAAATATAGATGAGTTTTCTTTTAATTTATAGAACTATTAAGGAAAAATTATGATCCGAATTTAGGAGCGGAACGAAATGATAATAAACAAAGAGATAGGAATAATAACACAAATATCCAGTGAACAATATCTTCTATTAAATAATGAAATAGGTTGAAATTGTAAAACTGCAGAATTGAAACTAGCTCGAATGGTGGTAGTTATCCCTGAGGAGAGATGTGGCTGCTACGCACATTCGTCTGAGAATAATGGATTACAATGAGGCTCTAGAGGCCCTTTTCATAGTACTCATGAATGCAAAAACCCTGATATCCGAAAACCTAACCCTAGAAGGTGAAACGCCAAAAGTCATGTGGGCCCTATGGGTAAGTTGGTGTAATTTGGTACCTCAACTTCCTAGGGTCGTAAATTTTGCATACGACCTCCATTTTAGGCACGTGATAGCCCGTTGGAAAGGTATTTAAGAGAACTACACATTTCATTGTTAGACTCTAACTATGTCTATAGTCTGACTATGGAGAGAAAAAAAAAATGTTTAGGGCCCCAAAAAAACCCTGGAAGTACAACAAGATGTGTTGACATGGAAACATACAAAATACGCCAGTTGGATTAGGCGAGAGGCCACCCGTATCCACTTGGAGAATGTGCGAGTCTTCAAAAACCATAGAAGTGTAGAACTCATAATTATAAAGTAGTATAGAAGAACGTGCTGAACAAAAAATGGACACAAGGAGCAAGTTGGAATAGGTGTCTGGCCACCAATATCCACCTGTATCAATCCCCCCCCCCTTAGAAATAAATGGTCTCCATTGCATTAAGTTCCCCCATTAGGTGAGGAAACTTCTGCTGGATTTTTCCCTGGGTGAGCCACTTTCCTTGGTGTAGGAGTTTCCTTGCCTTGACAACCCGATAAAGCTGGAGTTGTTGCTGGCAAGTGTCCTTGACCTGTGTGTCCACTATATGATCAGTGGATGATTTTTCCATGCAGTTAGGGTTGAGCTCTATTGGTGTCAATTGTTCTGCGATCTCAGAGGTGTCCAATAATGGTGGAAACTATGGTCGAAGGAAGTCCACATTGAAGACTGTATGTAGAGCAAGGAAAGATGTTGTGTTGAGCTCAAAAGAATTGCTACCCAAAAACTTGGTGATAGTGTAAGGCTCATAACGAAGTGGGTGAAGCTTCCGATGGGGCCCAATGAGACACTCCTTATACATATGTAACCAGACTTTGTCATCAACCTGAAACCGGTGTGGTACCCTGTGTTGATCATGGCATTGCTTATACTTAGCATTGGATTTCTGCAAATTCTCCTGGACCTGTTGGCGGATGTGATGAATCCGCTCAATGAATTTGGTGGCTTTGTTGATCACATACTAATCAGGGGAAGAGTCTTTCTGTGCGATGGTAAGAGGAAGTGAAAAATCAATGGGTCCCAAGGGTTAGAATCCCAGACCCACCTGAAATGGGCTATGGCTGGTGGAACTTTGGAGAGCCCTGTTGTAACTCTGTTGGAAATATGGGAGACTCTTGTCCCATGTACGTGGATGCTTAAAATTGTACATGCGTAGGATGTGCACAATCATTCGATTGACTACCTCTGTTTGGCCATCAGTTTGGGGGTGGAAAGAAGTGGATTTTGTGAGCTTGGTGTCAAACAGAGACCAGAGACTCGACCAAAAGGTGTTGAGGAACCTGTTGTCTCGATCAAAGATGATGGTCTTTGGTATCCCAAAGTGGACCCACACTCGTTTGAATAAGCACTTAGTAGTATATACCACTTTGACATTCTTCTTACGGGTAGTGAGGATGGCCATATTCAAAAATCGATCAATGGCCACAAACACACAACCATTTCCTTGCTTGGTGGACAACAAAACAGACATGTAATCCATTGAGATGGATTCCCAAGGATTATAAGGAATAAGAAGAGGGGTGTATAGTCCTTGCTTCTTGATGGATGGATTGGAAATGGCACAGGAAGTGAAAGATCTGATATACTTTCTGATGTCCTGTCGAAGTTTTGGCCAATAAAAATGTTTCTGAAGAACGACCACAATTTTCTCCATGCCAAATTGTCTTACCACCCGACTATAGTGGGCTTCTCAAATCATCTTTGCATGCTCTCTTGTAGGAACACAGAGATGGCCTAGGTGGCATACAAGTCCATCCTGAATGTGAAAATCAGTGACAGGTGTGCATGTACCCAAGAGCTGATAGGCGGTGGCGAAGTACAAATATTTCTAATAAAGTTGGGGCCACTCAGATGCTTCATGTCCACAAGAATGGAGCACACTGGTGAGTGCAGCCACAGGAGGCCGACTAAGGTAGTCATCAAAATGATTGGATATGTCGGTCTTATACTTTATTTTGAGATGGAACTGTAGGTTGGTGGACCACTTCTGATGGAGGCTGTTATGCAATTTCCCTTGTGTTTGTATGAACTGCATAGGCTTGTGATCAGTGTGTATGAATGTCTATGTCCACATAATGTAATGTTTCCATTGACGACATGCTTGTACAATGGAATACATTTCCTTTTCATAAGTGGTGTATTTACGAACAATATCAGAGAGTGTCTCACTATGGTATGCCACCGGATGCCCGTGCTGAGTGAGAACTGCGCCCACAACATAGTCATATGCATCAGTCTCAATCTCGAATGGTTGTTGCAGATCGGGAAAGGAGAGTACTGGAGATAAGAACAAGAGATGCTT
Source organism: Picea mariana (assembly GCA_032191745.1). Lineage (NCBI taxonomy): Eukaryota > Viridiplantae > Streptophyta > Pinopsida > Pinales > Pinaceae > Picea > Picea mariana. The sequence continues at coordinate 375,733 of JASDQU010010241.1, forward strand.
CATATCATCGAATTTTCATTGCTACTCCTTCCCCCACATGAACTTGGCCCTACCACCGCCTTGGTAACCTGGTTGAGGGCCCATGCAATATGGGAGAATCTCGACACGAACCGTCGGTAGAAGTTGGCTAGTCCCAAAAATATCCAAAGCTCGATCAGTGTGGTCGGGGCTGGCCAGTCACATATGACTTAGATCTTAGCTAGATAAACATGAACCCCATGCTCATCAACAATGTATCCCAATTATTAGACCCTGTTCATGCCAAAAGATCATTTTTCCAAGTTGGCATAAATCTTGTGCTGCTGCAGAGTGCTCAAAACCTGTTGAATATGCCACATGTGCTCCTCCTATGTTATGCTGAAGATGAGGATGTCATCCAAATATACTACCACAAAGGAGTTGGTGAAGGGTCTCAATACATCATCCATCAATCTCATGAAAGTGGCTGGTGCATTTGTTAAGATAAAGGGCATGACCAACCATTCGTAGAGACCTTCTTTAGACTTAAACGTTGTCTTCCATACATCAGTTGGTTCGATGGGAACCTAGTGGTAGCAAGACTTTAGTTCAATCTTGCTGAAGAACTTGGCCCCCTTGAGTTGGTCAAGAAGGTCATCAATCCTAGGAATGGGGTAGCGGTTCCTGACTGTGATTTTGTTTAAGGATCTATAATCAATGCAGAGTCGCCAAGTCCTGTCCTTCTTTTGCACCAGTACAATTGGTCTTCCACAAGGGGAGGAGTTGGGTCTGATGTTCCCCATTTTAATAAGATCTCGGATCTGACGCCTGATTTTGTCATTCTCCATTAGCGAGCACCGATAGAATGGTCCATTAGGTAGAGGTGCACCGGGGGTTAGATCAATTGGATGCTTGACTTGGCAGTGTGTTGGTACCCCTATAGGTGAGGAGAAGATGTATCTATATTCTTCAATGATCTCGTCCACTTGTTGTTGCTGTAAAGAGAGGATTTTTGTAGAGGCCACAGATGTGGCGATGACCTTCTTCTTACTGTGAGCACGAATCACAAAGAAGACGAACTTCCCGGTCTGTGAAATGACCTTACTGCATTGCTTAGCATAGATTAAAGAAATAATAGTAGGCGGCCCTACCTCGGGGATCCTGTACAATTGTCTACCCTAAGTAATAATAACACTGCGAGGTCTAGACTCATACACATCATGATGCTTCCACAAATATGGTTGTCCTAAAAGAATATCACAAACTTCAAGGGGAGAAATATCCCACAATACCTGATATTTTAAAGGCTTGATGCCATAGGGCAGACAACACTGTTGGCTGACACAAAGATATCTTCATTGGTGAAGCCAGCCAATGGTGTAGGGTTGCAAGTGCGACATCATTGGAAGGTCCAACTGCTTGACGAATTCTGCTGAAATCAGGTTCTTTTGACTACTGTTGTCGACAATGAAATGAATTGGATCCCCCTTGATCCACATCTGTGAGGGAAAGAGATGTTCCCCTTCCTATGGTTCTTCTGGTAGAAAAAATGGCACTGGGTTCAATATCAATAATCTGCTTCCCTCCTTCGGGATTTGACTTAGAATCAGAATCGGCCTCTGACTCGGAAGCCTTCAGCTCGACCATGAGGGACTACTTGGAGCAGCATTGTTAGGTGTTGTGCCAAGGACTTTTATGGTACTCACACCATTTTCCCGTGTCCTTCATCATCTTCTCATTTCCCTTGTTGTGTTGCGTCTTGGTATGGTTGTCCTGAGGGAGGCCATCTTGAATTGGTACCTTGCTGTGTGGGTTGGGGATTCTTTTGCCCTGCTTCGGCTATGAGGGGTTTGCAGATCCAAAATCTTGTCATTTCTGCTTAAATTTTTGTTCAATCTTGACAACGTATCTAGAAGTCATGCCTAAGGAGGTGATTTCTATGTGCTCTATTTCTATTTGAATGTATCTATGAAAACAACTACGTTATTTGAGCACCAGATGGCACTCAAAATCTTTGATACCTAATTTGGTGTGTAGGGTATGGAAAATATTGGTGAAGTTTGGTACTGTTTGGTCCCTTTCTTGACGTAGGGTGGTCCATCTGGTGTACTAGTCCTCATAGCTTCCAACAAGGTAGTATTGTTTATTAATGTTGTCCCATAAGGAATCCCATCTAGGGGCCACCACAAAAATTGCAGATTCCTCCACGACCTTTTTCTCAGAGTAAGTATCCCACTAGTCTTTAACATGGGGAACGACCTTGAGGAGTGAAAAAGTGATATTTTACCTATCAGAAAAATTTTGGAACAAAAAATATCCTTCAAGAAGATTCAACCATTTATCTACAACATCCACATCTATCATTCCTTCAAATAATTGAATATTAAAATTTACTCGTACCTTGAACAGGGTTGCATGGCCGCTTGATGAAGATGCTTCTCCCGTGGGAAACCGTCGAAGGATCTGCGCGAAGTTGTCCATCATTTTGTTCCTTTGTCGTGTGAGGGCTTCCTTAATTAACAATTTAATAGGATCTCCTACTCCATCATATTTATTTTCGTCTCCCATGGGTTATTTTTGGGCTTGGCGCGACCGATCTAGTAATGGTGCAATTGGTTCGAGTCCCAACTTCTTGTACCCAGAACTTGTTGGGGACATGCACGAAGAAAAATAAATGAAGAGAAGACCGCTCTGATACCACTGATCTGCATTTAGGAGTAGAATGAACTGATTAACAAACCGAATACAATAAACACAAAGATAGGAAGAATAACACAAATATCTAGTGAACAATATCTTCTATTAAATAATGAAATAGGATGAAAATGTAAAACTACAGAACTAAAACTTGCTTGAATGGTGGTAGTTATCTCTGAGGAGAGATGTGGTTTCTATGCGCATCTGTCTGAGAAGAATGAATTACAATGAGGCTCCAGAGGCCCTTTTCATATTACTCATGAATTCCAAAACCCTAGACATCCAAAAACCTAACCCTAGAAGGTGAAATGCCAAAAATCATGTGGGCCCTATGGGTAAGTTGGTGTAATTTGTTACCTCAAATTCCTAGGGTCGTAACTTTTGCATACGACCTCCATTTTAGGTGCGTGATAGCCTATTGGAAAGGTATTTAGGAGAAATACACATTTCTCCAATAGACTCTGACTCTATCTATATTACGACTATGGAGAGAAAAAAAAACAACGTTTACGTCCCCAAAACAACCCTGGAAGTACAACAAGATGTGATGACATGGAAACATACAAAATAATCTAGTTGAATTAGGTGAGAGGCCACTCGTATCCACCTCGATAATGTGTGGGGCTTCAAACAACCCGAGAAGTGTATAAATCACAATTATAAAGCAATACATAAGAACATACTGAACAAAAAATGGACACGAGGAGCTAGTTGGAATAGGTGGGTGGCCACCAATATCCACTTGGATCAAATTAATATATTTAATCCTATTCCATTGTCTTCCTTTTCGAATTAAGTTTCCAACGATGTATGGTTTTCCCAAAATGGACGTCTGGATCAAGAGTTATGAGCTCCGAAAGTTGGAAACTTAGCCACCATTGATTTGGTTCGTGGGAAAATCTTGTCCCTCGATTTGATTTCTCCTTTATTAGTCCCACATGCATTATGGGGGAAAAATAAATTAGTGTTTATAATGCATATGACTCCCTTACATTCATGTATGAAATATAAGGATTTATGGAATCCTTAGTGTAGATCTCATGCCTTAGAAAAATTCATGTCTTGGTAATATTTTGGTTGCCCAGTCCCTACCTAATCATCGCCCAGTCACTACCTAGTCAACCCGTGAATTCTTGAAACGTCACATTTATGTGTCACCTAGGGGTAGTTTCACCTCATTGTCATGTGTCAGCTAAAGATAGGTCCACACTACTGCCATGTGTCACCTAAGGATAGGTCTGCCTCAAAGATCAGTGTCACACATGGATAGGTCTATGTCACTGCCATGTGTCACCCATAGATAGGTCCACCTCACTACTACATGTCCCAATACAGTGGGTCCATAAAAAGGGGGAAGAAACTTAGGATAGGAAATGATACTAAGAAATTGAATGAAGTGTTTATGGAGTTACAAGATTGTGGAGGTAGGTGAGGGGATAAAAATTGGTAAAAATGACTAAGTATGAGGTGAAAAAAGGGGAATCGAGAGTTCATTATGGTAAATGAGGGATTGTGGATGAAAGAAACAAGACATGAGTACTTTGCAGGTCTATAAAATGTTGTAATCCCACAACAATACTCCCTCATCACTTGAAAAATGACTAAGCATAGGACTCAGTAAAAACAGAGTGTAAAACCCGGTAAAATGACTAAGTCATGAATGGTGTAATTTGGGTAATGCAGAAGATAGAGGTGAAAATTGAGGTTCATGATATTGTAGGTCTATGGACCTAGGGACATGCGGGCCTAGGACATGTTTTAATTCTGCATCGCTTGGAAAAATGACTAAGTGTAAGAATAATAAAACATGGTAAGTCATGAAAATGACTAAGTGTTTGGGAGGTAAGTAGTAGGGCTACATGAAAGCAAGGGAATGGAAGTGAAATATGAAATCTAGAAAAAGGAAAATGGAAAAATGGAAAATGTTGGAATATTCACTAATACCGAAGGGGGGGGGGGTGAATCAGTATTAGGAACTTTTTACCATTTTTAATCAAAACATGTAAACATTGATTTATCAACAATTTATCACTTATGATTGCATTCAATATATCATAAACATATAACCACATATACATAATACACACAAATTTTACGTGGAAACCCAAATGGGAGAAAACCACATAACGTTTTTTAATGTATCGGAAAATTAAATTCATAGGAAGCACTAACTTCCAAAATTCTCCAACACCAACTAGAAGGATTCTCTAACCCCCTGGTTCACATGCTCCAACCTGAAGGAATATACAACTCCCTAGATTCTACAACTCCAACTCCAACTAAAAAGAGGCTCCAACCCCCTAGTTTATAGGCTCCAACATGAAGGAAGCTCCAACTCCCTAGATTCTCCAACTACAATTGGAAGGAGGCTCCAACCCCCTTTCCTTTCCCCTTCCTTGCTCCCTTAAATATAAATAAGAGAATCAACATGTCACTGTTACTATCACTGATACTAATACATCACCATCATCAAAACTGGTTCAACCCCAATAACCACATAAATCTTATGCTAAGATATCCAAGAATATACCAAAATCATATACCCAAAATCACCAAGATACGCATCAAACCATGTGCCAAAAACCTCCACGATATATCTCAAGCATGTTCCAAAACTCCAAGATATACCTCAAATCATATGCCAAAACCTCCAAGATATGCCTCAAAGCATATGCCAAAAACCTCCAATATATAAGCCTCAATACATATAGAAAAACATACCTTTCATCATGTGGATACCCTAATTCATGATATCTTAGACCATCAAACCTTCTTCAACTATCTCATGAATTCATTGATATCCATATGTCACAAAACTGCCTGTGAACTTGTTACTCAACTGCAAAAAATGCTAACCCATCTGTCGCTTTACTGTTCTGAATATTTCTCCAAATCTGTTGCAACTGATCACAACATATTTCTTCTTCTCAATCCGAATCGAATATGTCCACTAGTCTACTCTATGTTCAAATAAAACTATACAAGTTTCTAACAAGATCACATTCTCGAATCTGTAATGAATATATCCTTGCTTGAATACATGCTTGAAATCCTCTATACGATCATGAATCTCTGCATCAAATGTGTTCCAATGATATTCCTCGTAACTTCCAACTAACCTCTTCATACTTGCATGGGGATGTGTTCCAAAACCTAATCCTTAATAAAAAAACATGTCACGACACATTTTGTACCTCTTCCATTAGACCATTCAGAATATTCCTTCCCAAAATCTTGCAAACACTTCATAGTGCCTGCAAGATATTTCTCCAATCTGT
>JASDQU010010241.1:384455-402281 GCA_032191745.1 Picea mariana
AACACAAGACATGTCCTCCTCTTATTGTGTCTTGGGACATTGATCTGCAGATGATCCAGATTTAGGAGTGGAACGAACTGATTAATAGACTGAATACAATAAACACAGAGATATGAAAAACAACATAGATATCGAGGGAACAATATCTTCTATTGAATAAATGAAATAGGTTGAAACTGTAAAAATGCATAACTAAAAAACTTGCTCGAATGGTGGTAGTTATCTCTGAGAAGAGACGTGGTTGCTACGCACATTCGTTTGAGCAGAATGATCACAATGAGGCTCCAGAGGCCTTTTTGATATTACTCATGAATTTAAAAACCCTTTTCATCCAAAAACCTAACCCTAGGAGGTGAAACGCCAAAAGTCATGTGAGCCCCTATGGGTAATTTGGTACCTCAACTTCCTGGGGTCGTAACTTTTGCGTACGACCTCCATTTTAGGCGCCTGATAGCCTGTTGGATAGGTCTTTCAGAGAACTACACATTATGCCATCAAATTCTCACTCCATCTATATTTTGACTGTGGCATGCCAAAAAAACACTATTTAGGGCTCCAAAACAGCCCTGGAAGTACAACAAGATGTGCTCACTTGAAAACATACAAAATAAGCTAGTTGGATTAAGTAAGGGGCCACCAGTATCCACCTGGAAGATGTGTAGGGCTTCAGACAACCCCATAAGTGTAGAACCCACAATTATAAAGAATTACAACAGAACGTGTTGAACTAAAAAGGGACAAGAGGAGCCAGTTGGAATAGGTGGGCGACCACCAATATCCTCTTGGATCAATCCTCCCCTCTTTGAAAGAAATGGTCTCCATTGCATTGGGTTCCCACATCAGGTGAGGAAAATTTCGCTAGATTTGGCCCCGGGTGAGCCACTTGCCTTGGTGTAGGAGTTGTCCTGCCTTGACAACCTGATAAAGCTAGATCCTTTGCTGGCGAGTGCCCTTGACCTGTGTGTCCACTATCTCATCATTGGATGCTTGTGCTATGTAGTCAGGGTTGAGATATGTTGGTGTCAGTTGTTTCGTGATCTCTGAGGTGTCCAATAATGGTGGAAAATATGCTCGAAGGAGGTCCACATTAAACACTAGGTGCAGGTCAAGGAAGGGTGGAGTGTTGAGCTCAAAATCATTGCTACCCACAACCTTGGTGATAGTGTAAGGACCATAGCGAGGTGGGCGGAGCTTCCAATGTGGAACTGTGAGGCATTCCTTTTGCAAATGTAACTAGACTTTGTCTCCAACCTGAAACTGGTGTGGTACCATGTGTTGATCATGGCGCTGCTTGTACTTAGCATTGGATTTCTGCAAAATCTCCTGGACCTATTGGCGGATGTGTTAAATCCGCTCAATGAATCTGGTGGCTTTGTCAGTCTCAGACTAAACATGGGAAGAGTATGCATGTGTGGTGGCAAGAGGTAGTGCAACATCAATGGGACCCCAAGGGTTGGAATCCTAGCCCCACCTGAAATGGGATATGGATGGTGGAGCTATGGAGAGCCCTGTTGTAACTGTGTTGAACATATGGGAGACTCTCGTTCCATGTACATGGATGCTTGGAGTTTTACATGCGCAGGATGTGCACAATCATCTGATTGACGACCTTTGTTTGGTCGTTTGTTTGGGGTTGGAAAGCAGTGGATTTAGTGAGCTTGGTGTCCAACAGTGACTAGAGACTCGACCAAAATGTGTTGAGGAACCTTATATCCTGGTCGGAGATGATGGTCTGTGGTATCCCAAAATGGACCCATACTCGTTCAAAGAAGAGCTTGGCAGTATCTACCACTATGATATTCTTCTTGCAGGCTATGAGGATGGCCATCTTTGGAAACCGATCAACGACCACAAATACATAGTCATTGCCTTGCTTGGTAGATGGAAGGCCAKACATGTAATCCATTGAGATGGATTCCCAAGGCTTCTCGGGAGTAGGAAGAGAGGTGTATAAGCCTTGCTTCTTGATGGTTGGCTTGGAAATGGCACAGGCAGTGCAAGATATGATATACTTGCTGATGCTATGTCGAAGTTTTGGCCAATAAAAATGTTTTTGAAGAATGACCACAGTTTTCTCTATGCCAAAATGCCTCGTCATCCTACTGTAGTGGGCCTCCCAAATCATCTGTGTAGGCTTGCTTGTAGGAACACAAAGATGGCCTAGATTGCATAATAGTTCGTCCTGAATGTGAAAATCAGTGACAGATGCGCATGTACCCAAGAGCTGATAAGTGGTGGTGAAGTTTGGTTCTTGCTGATAAAGTTGGGGCCACTCAGAGGCCTCATGTCCACAGGAATGGAGCACAGTGGTGAGTGCAACCATGTGAGGTCGACTGAGACAGTCAGCGACATGATTTGAAATCCCTATCTTATACTTGATGTTGAGATGGAATTGTTGTAGGTAGGTGGACCACTTCTGATGGTGGTTGTTCTGTAATTTCCTCTATGTCTGTGTGAACTGTAGAGGCTTGTGATCAGTGTGGATGATTGTCTCCTTTCCCAGAATGTAATGTTTCCATTGATGACAGGATTGTACAATGGAATACATTTACTTGTCATAGGTGGGGTATTTTCGAACAGTATATGAGAGTGTCTCACTATGGTATGCCATTGGATGACCATGTTGAGTGAGAACTGCGCCTACAGCATAGTCATATGCATCGGTCTCAATCTCGAACGATTGTTGCAGATTGGGCAAGGAGAGTACTAGAGCTGAGCACAAGTGATGCTTCAGATCATCGAATTCTCATTGTTGTTCCTTCATGCACATGAAATTTTCCCTTCCACCGCCCTTGGTCACCTAGTTGAGGGCCCATGCAATATGGGAGAATCCCAACATGAACCGTCGATAGAAGTTGGCCAGTCCCAAGAAGCTTTAAAGCTCGGTTAGTGTGGTCGGGGTTGGCCAGTCACAGATGACTTGGATCTTAGCTGGATTAGCATGTACCCCATGCTCATCAACAATGTATCCCAATTATTAGACCTTGTTCATGCCAAAAGAGCATTTTTCCAAGTTGGCATATATCTTGTGCTGCCACAGAGTGCTCAAAACCTGTTGAATATGCCGCATGTGGTCCTCCCAAGTTCTGCTGAAGATGAGGATGTCATCCAAATATACCACCACAAAATATTTTGTGAAGGGTCTCAATACATCATCCATCAACCTCATGAAAGTGACTGGTGCATTTGTTAAGCCAAAGGGCATGACCAACCATTCAAAGAGACCTTCTTTAAATTTGAAGGTTGTCTTCCATACATCAGTTGGTTCGATGGGAACCTGGTGGTAGCCAGACTTTAGGTCAATATTGCTAAAGAACTTTTCCCCCTTGAGTTGGTCAAGAAGGTCATCAAACCTGGGAATTAGGTATCGGTTCCTGACTATGATCTTGTTTAAGGCTCTGTAATCAATGGAGAGTCGCCAAGTCTCGTCCTTCTTCTTCACCAACACAATCAAGATTTTGCAAGGGGAGGAGTTGGGTCTGATGTTCCCCTTTTAAATAATCTCTTGGATCTAACGCCCGATTTCGTAATTTTCCATCAGCGAGTGACAATAGAATGGTCCATTAGGTAGAAGTGCACTGGGGGTCAGATCAATTGGATGCTTAACTTGGCAGTGCGTCGGTACCCCAGTGGGTGAGGAGAAGATGACTTTGTATTCTTCCACGATCCCATCCACTTGCTTCTGCTGCAAATAGAGGCTATGTGTAGAGGCCATGGATGTGGAAATTACCTTACTGCATTGCTTAGCAGAGATTAAAGAAATAGCGGTAAGCGACGCTACCTCTGGTATCCTGTACAATTGTCTACCCAAAGTAATAATAACACTACATGGTCTAGACTCATACACAGCATGACACTTCCACAAATATGGTTGTCCTAAAATAACATCACAAACTTCAAGGGGACCAATATCACACAATACCTCATCTTTGAAAGGCTTGATGTCATAGGGTAGATGACATTGTTGGCTGACACGAAGATCTCTCCCTTGGCGAAGCTAGACGATGGTGTAAGGTTGTGGGTGCGGTGTCGTCGACAAGTCCAGTCACTTAATAACCTCTGCTGAGATCAGGTTCTTTTGACTACCGCTATCAACAATGAAATGAAGTAGAGCCCCCTTTACCCGCATATGTGAGTGAAATAGGCATTCCCCTTCCTCTAGTTCTTCTGGTTCGCTTGGCCAGAATTTGGTGGTAGCGAAAAGTGGCACTGGGTTCAACATCGATAATCTGCTTCCCTCCTTTTGGATTTGATTCAGAATCAGAATCGGCCTCTGACTCGACATCCTTTAGCTCGACCACGAGTGACTGCTTGGAGCAACATTCTTCAGTGTTGTGCCAAGGGCTTTTATGGTACTCACACCATTTTCTCGTGTCCTTCTTCGTCTACTCATTGCCCTTCTTGTGTTGCGGCTTGGACTGGTTGTCTAGAGAGTGGCCATCTTGGCTCAGTCCCTTGTTGTGTGGGTTTGGGCCACCTTTTCCCTGCTTCAGTTGTGAGGAGTTTGCGGATCCAAACTCTGGCCTCTTCTGCTTAAATTTTTGCTCGATCTTGACAATGTATATATAATTCGTGCCCAATGAAACGATGTCCATAAACTACATTTTTGTTTCAATGTATCTATGCAAACAGCTGCAGTGTTTGAGCACCAGATTTCTCTCAGAGTCTTTGATACCCAATTTAGTGCGTATGGAAAATATTGGTGAAATCTGGTACTGTCTGGTCCCTTTCTTGACGCAGGGTGGTCCATATGGTGTACTGGTCCTCGTAGCTTCCAACAGGGTAGTATTGTTCTTTGATGGAATCTTGGAAGGATTCCCATGTAAGAGAAACCACAAATATTGCAGATTCCTCTATGGCCCTTTGCTCAGAGTAAGTATCCCACCAGTCCTTAACATGGGGGGCAACCTTAAGGAGTGCAAAAGTAATATTTTCCCTATCGGAAAAAATGTGGACCGAAAAATACCCTTAGAGTAGATTCAACCATTTATCTACAACATCTGCATCTATCAGTCCTTCAAATAATAGAATATCAAAAGTTACTTGTACCTTGAAGGGGGTTGCATGGCCGCTTGATGAAGATGCTTCTTCTGTGGGCAGTCGTCGAAGGATCTGCGCAAAGTTGTCCATCATTTTGTTCCTTTGTCGTGCGAGGGCTTCCTCGAGAAACATTTTAATAGGATCTCCTGCTCCATCATATTTCTTTTCATCCCCCATGGGTTGTTTTCGGGCTCGACGCGACCGATATTGCAATGACTCGATTGGTTCGAGTCCCAACTTCTTGTACCCATATCTTGTCGGGGACATGCACGAAGAAAAATAAATGAAGAGCAAACCACTATGATACAACTGATCCAGATTTAGGAGTGAAACGAACTGATTAACAGACTGAATACAATAAACACAAACATATGAAGAACAACACAGATATCTAGTGAACAATATCTTCTATTGAATAAATGAAATAGGTTGAAACTATAAAACTGCAGAACTGAAACACTTGCTTGAATGGTGGTAGCTATCTCTGAGAAGAGATGTGGCTGCTACCTGCATTCGTTTGAGAAGAATGATCACAATGAAGCTCCAGAGGCCTTTTTGATATTACTCATGAATTTCAAAACCCTAGACATCCAAAAACCTAACCCTAGGAGGTGAAATGCCAAAAGTCACGTGGGCCCCTATGGGTAAATTGGTACCTCAACTTACCGAGGTCGTAACTTTTTCATACGACCTTCGTTTTAGGTGCGTGATAGCCCATTGGAAAGGTCTTTCAGAGAGATACACATTACGCCATCAAAATTTGACTTCGTCTACAGTTTGACTGTGGTGAGACAAAAAACCATTGGTTAGGGCTTCAAAATGGCCCTGGAAGTACAACAAGATGTTTTGGCATGAAAACATGCAAAATAAGGCAGTTGGATTAAGTGAGAGGCCACTAGTATCCACCTGGAAGATGTGTAGGGCTTCAGACATCCCCAGAAGTGTAGAACCCACAATTACAAAGAAGTACAATAGAACGTGTTGAACTAAAAACAGACATGAGGAGCTAGTTGGAATAGGTGGGTGGCCACTAATATCCACCTAGATCAGCAAATAACTTTACACCAACATGAATAGGTACCTTGACCGGTTTACATTCCTGCATATTAAACCTCTGCAATATTTTCTCGACATGTTTTCTCTGATTTAACCAAAGTTTCCTCTTTTTCTGATCTCTTTTAATTTATGTGCCCAAAATGAAAGTTGAAGCATCGAGATCCTTTATGTCAAATTTCGAGGACAAGTAAGTTTTCAGATCCTGGATAATCTCCTTTTTCCTTCCTATCAACAACATGTCATCCACATATAAGACCAAATAAATCAAATGATCACCAATTAATTTAAACTAGACACAATGATCCTCTTGACTTCTTGTGAAGCCAAGTTCCAACATATAAGTATCAAATTTTTGATACCACATCCTTGGTGATTGTTTTAAACCATACAGGGACTTTTTCAGCTTGCATACTAGCTCCTTCTTTCCCTTCACAGAAAATCCTTTTGGATGATTCATATAGATTTCCTCTTTCAGATCCCCATGTAGGAATGTTGTCTTCACATCCATCTGTTTTACTTCAAAATCAAATGCAGCAACAACATATAATAGAAATCTCATAGAAGTTAACTTGGCAACAAGAGAAAAAATCTCACCAAAATCAATTCCCTCAACCTGGGGATAACCCTTTGCTACTAACCGAGCTATGCATTTCTCCACTTTTCCTTCTACATTCAGCTTCTTTTTAAATACCCATTTGTTGCCAATGGGTTTTCTTCTAGCCGACAACTCCACTAGATCCGAAGCCTCATTCTTATCCAAGGTTGTCATTTCTTCATCCATGGCCTTTTTCCAGAGCTTTCCATCCTCTGAATCCACTGCCTCCCTGACAGTTATAGTATCACCATCAGTAATAGACAAATCAAAATTTGAACGAAAGTCTCATGGAGTATATCTTTCTAATAGCCTTCTTTCTCAAACTGATCTCCTCAATACTGGAGTATGAGGATCTTCTTCTTCTTATTCTTGTTCTTCTGTAGAGTTTGATTCATCATCCTTTAAATCAAACTCTATTTTCTTTGGTTCTTCCTTACTTGGTAGGACTCCTTGTTTAACAACATCCTTCATTTCTCTAAATACCACATGTCGGTTATACACAACCTTCTTAGTTTCTGGGTTCCAAAGCTTATAACCTTTGAGACCATATTTATAACCAATAAAGATACACTTTTCAACCTTCTTATCTAGCTTACTCGTGTTTTCCTTTGGAACATGAACATAAGCCTCACATCCAAATACCTTGAGATATGTGAGAGAAGGTTTCTTACCAGTCCATACCTCTTGTGGAGTCTTGTCATCCAGCATTGATGAGGGTGATCTGTTGACCAGGTAACATGCAGTACCCACTGCCTCTACCCAGAATTATTGCCCTAAACCAACACCACTGAGCATGCTTCTTGTTTTTTCCATCAATGTCTTGTTCATCCTTTCTACAACTCCATTCTATTGAGGTGTATATGAAGTATTCTTCTACCTTGTTATACCGTACTTCTTACAGAATTCTTCAAATTCATTCCCGCAAAACTATCCATCATTTTCTGTCCTCAACACCTTAATTATTTTATTTGTTTGATTCTCAACAAGAGCCTTAAAATCTTTAAACCTGTCAAAGACTTCAGATTTCTTTCCGAGGAAATATATACAAGTATTCCTCAAGAAGTTATCTATAAATGAAACATAGTACACAGATTTTCCCAATGATGGAACCGACACAGGTCCAAACACATCACTATAAACTAGCTGTAAAATTCCTTTTTCCCTCGTTGCACCATAGGGTAATCTTACCCGATTATGCTTGCCATATACACAGTGTTCATAGAAATCAAAATCCAAAGAGCAGTTAGACATAGCTTTACCATGTAGTAGTTGAAGACCCTTCTCTCTGATATGCCCCGGTCTTTGATGCCACAACATAACCTTTTCTCTAGAGACTGTAGGATATTTTTCGTCTTCAACTACAATATCAGGAACAATGGAACTATTACACCCATCACTAATAATGCTTCCTTGTAACTTATACAGAGTTTCAAACCGAACTCCCTTCAGCAACACCATTACTCCTCGAACCATCCTGCAAGTTTCCTTTTCAAATATTGTTTTTACCTCTGCATCGTCCATTTTGCTTACATAAATCAAATTTCTGGCCAATCCTGGGATGTGCAGAACACTAGGTAGTGTTCTAATCCTTCCATATATGAGCCTCAACTTGACTTTTCCTCGTCCTATGATTCTGGTTGTTGAGTGATCACCGAGGAAAAAATTACCTCCATGATACCTTTCATATTCATAGAACCACTCCTTGTGGGGAGTCATATGAAAGGATGCTCCTAAGTCAACCAACCATGCCCCATGATCTGCATGTGTGCTTGAAGAAGTCAAATACACATCCCCTCCTTCTTCCTTGCAAGTATTTTCTTCTGTAGAAGGAGCTTCTTCATATCCCTTCTTTTTCTCAACTTTGAATCTACACTGCTTCTTATAGTGCCCTTCTTTTCCACATCTCCAACATACCTTTACAAAATTTCTGGGAGATTTAGATCTACCCTTGGACTTGGATCTCCCACTTGAGGACTTAGATCTATTTCTTTCCTCGAAGAGTCCTCTTGCAAATAATGCATCTGTGCTCTGTCCTTCCATGTTCTTTCGTCTCATCTCCTCTAACGACAAGGATGAGACCACTTCATCAAACTTCAAGGCAGTTATATTACTACTTATGGCCACAACCAGACTATCCCATGAGTCTTGTAAAGAGCACAACAAACTGATACACTTATCTTCATCTAGAATTTTAATCTCAATAGATACTAACTGACTTACCACAGTACTGAAGGCGTTCAAATTCTCTGCCATTGAGTCTCCATCTCTCATCCTCAGTTTATACAACTTATTTCTTAGGAAATGGTTTTTTACTAGGGACTTAGACTGATACAACTTTCCCAACTTATCCCATAAATCTTTGGTTGTAGCTTCCTCTGACACATTTAGTAATACTGAATCTGAGAGACACAGTCGGATTGTGCTCTTCGCCTTCTGATCCAACTTTTTCTAGTCATCTGTTGAAGTTCCTATAGGTGCAGTACCTGGATCCACAATGATCCACTAATCTATGTCCACCAATAGATCTTCCATCTTGACCTTCCACAACTCAAAACTTTTCCCATTAAACTTCTCGATCTCCATTTTTGAACTGCTCGCCATTTCTTTTCACCTAAAAAATCAATACCACAAATCTCCCATTGTAACAAGGCTTATCATAGTCTCAAGCCAAACCCTTGACCACAAAGGTGTCCCCCTGAAGCTAACAAAGCTCTGATACCAAATGTAGATTTTAACCTAGTACAATATTTTACTGCAAACATATTTTCAATAAAAGAACAAAAAATATACAATGGAAAATACACACATTACACAGAGATTACCCCCCTGAAAACCCAAACTGGGAAAACCATCATATTTTGTAGTCATTCATAGGGATACACCATTTACAATAAAATATACATATAGGAGCCAACGACATCCAAAGCCCTAACCCAATGACCTGGATTAGTCAACAACCCTAATTCCTTAATTGGAAATAGAAAAACATCGACAAAAACCAGGTGCCAAAAAATCGCCCAGCAATGGACAACAAAATCAAGGCAAGCCAAAAAACGAGGCAAAAATGTGACACATTTCCCAAGGAAAAACAATTTCTAAGGGGGCGCTGCCCCCAAACCCCTCTGCGCAACATAGCAGACACTAGGGCTAGTCGTGCTAAGAATATAACACATACCCAACATGGATAAGTACTGGAGCTTCACTGCAACCTTCCATATCATGTCTTGAATGAAGTCCTACAAGAAGATTCTTAAGTTGCACCACTTCATGACTTGCAATATTGGTTGCGACATACTCCATCTCTGTTGTATTGAGTGCTACAGAAGCCTACTTCCAATTTATCCTGAAAATAGTAATTTAGTCCAAGTAGAAGTAGGACCTTGAGGTGCTCAATTTGTCTACTACACTCCCTGCTCAATTGAAATCTATATTTCTCTGTAGCCTCACTTCGTCACCTGAGACAAATCATATCCAATTGTACCATGCTTCGCTACCACCCACTAGAACTGCCTTGGCTTCAACCAAATACTGGCTCAAGGTGCTCACTGCAAAGCAAATATTTGTCCGGGCATTAACCAGGTACATCAAGGATCCAATTCACTGCTTGTACATCGTGGGATCCACCAAATATGAATCTGAAGTAGAATCACTCAACTTCTTCAGTTTTGTCATCATAGGTGTAGTCATGCACTTGCAGTCCATCATATCGAATCTCATCAGTACCCCTAAATGAGGAAGATCTCATCTGGTCTCGTCTCACCTCTAATCCCAAGAGTACATCCATCCATGATTCTCCATATCAAACTCTGAGGCCAACTCCCTCTGTCACTAGAGTAAGTCTTGTTGTCTAGTCTACCTCATTGGATGCTCCCTCTGTGACTAAGACAAAATCCACACCCGATCCTCGTGACTGGTTGTCTCCTCTGTCACTATAGCAAGATCACATCTCCTAGAAGCCTCTTGCCTCTGAAGCTTATGTCTGGCCTCCTCAACTCATGACACATGTATGTCAGTCCTGGGAGATGTCTCTCTCCCACCTGGATATTGGAGGGGGAACTCCCTCTGAATAATCAACTCTATCTTGAGCCAACTAAATCTCTTTAAGATCATGCTCACTCCGAGTCTGTACATTCTTTGTTAAAACCAAGATCGTCAAGTATCCATTGATCCTGGAGCGCCATGCTCCCTCTGAAACATGACTCCCTCTAATTTTGTACAATCTCTGAAGCCATCTGCTACCTCTGTATATTCTGAATTCTAATCTCCAATGAACTGTCCTGGGAGGCTACTCCTCCTACTGGATCCTGAGGGTTGACTCCCTCTGAACTCTAGCTTCCTCTAAATTGGTACTAGGTGGGGCCTTTTTCCTCGCCATTGGTGGAGCCACCTACTCCTCCATGTCAATCTCCATGTGGAACACTTTGAATCCCACAAAAGTATCCTTCTTTTTAATAGGTTCTAACTCTGTCTTCTTCGCCTTCGGTATATGGATGTATATTATCATGTATACAATTCCATGTCTAGATATCTTGCTCCATGTCTCAAACTAGAGATCATATAACATGTTGCCTCTTGCAATCGTCACTATAGATCCCTCTCAGAACTATCACTTGTGAACTGCCTAAAACAAGTGCAATAACAAAAATAACAGACAAGAACAATATTCTTATGATAAGGAAACAAGAACAACACTTTTCCAGTGTTAATACCAATCATTCCTCCGTGGTAACTTGCCCGGAACAAAACAAGAACAAAAGACAAGAGTAACACTTTTCTAGTGTTATGACCTCCATAGTAACCTATTTGAGACAAAGACAACAACAAAGAACATCTCCTGGAGGAGATCAATTCTATCTTGCAAACAATTGCATCATTAGTACTAAACAGTGAGCATTTACATAATGATTATTGTACTAACAATATTCAAGTGTCACTAAACATTTGATGGCACTTTGGTTGATTTCTCCTTCACAACCCTTCAATCTCCCAGAGTTCATTTCGCCGAAGTAGATCAGATGGTTGGATGTTATTTGCATGATGAATGGTTCCCATTCATTTCAGAACTTTGAGACTTCGGGTATTTGCTAGTGGTGAAACTCCCAAAGTTCAAACTCCCGGAGTGACGTAACTTGCTGATGTCACTTGTTGATGTGGCACTAACTGAGTGGTTGCCACATGTCACTTAGATTCGTGACTCACACATACTTGAAATGCCAACTGCACTTTGACACCTGTCTTCATTTGATTATGCCACGTGTCCTTGCCGACATAGATCTCCTCATGTGGCAAACTCCCAAAATGTATCTCAGATCGACGACTAAGAGCAACTTCGAAACTTTGGAACTTCGACCTTCAAGTGAATTCATATGTTTTGAATCCTTTTTCGTCGAAGTGGTCAACGTCGAAGTTGACCATTATTCTGATCCAACGACCATCATGTATTGTCCAGATCCGATGGTCCTCATTCAACCAGAAAAAGATTAACTCAATCCAACGGCTATCGGGAATTAAGGTATTTGGGATCTCAAGCCTTTTTAATGCATAGTTCTTACAATCCTCCAGAGAGTCATATCTTTGAAGTGAGGGATCTGCCTCCATGTGTCCTCTTGTTTTGGATGGTCGAGATTCACTTCAAGAGTTCGAGGTTCATGAGTTTTCTTTTGCTTGCTCATGCAATCCTCCGAAGTGTCGTATTTCTGAAGTGTTATATCTGCCTGCATGTGGCCTCTTAAATTGGACAACAAATATTTATTTCGGAACTTCGGGTAATTCTTTCTCTAGTGCTTCGTTCTGCAAACCTTCCGGAGTTCTAGGTCTCCAAAGTGAGAGATCTGGCACCACGTGTCCTCGTTGATGGATGGTCCAGATGAACTCCGAGCTTCGACACTTCGRGAGTTCGGGATGTAAGGCATGAAGTTCTCCCGGAGTAATACAGGACYGGTTGATGTGGCAATCTCTCGTCACTTCGGGACTTCGAGGGTTCTCTCTTGATGTTAAACCCCGCGTGATTTTTACGCTCCGAATGCATGAAAACCGTCGATCTGGGTGGCCTACTGGATCTCCACTGTTGCAATTTTAATCTCTCTGATCCTACAATCTGAGCTCAAAATTGACAACCTTTCAAATTATTGCTTTTTCCTGTTGAAGCTTACTGTGCATACAAGGAATTGGTGGACCTGGATGTCTCCTGCGCATAGGAAAAGCTTGGTGGGCCTATTGTATGCTCTATTAGTGGAAAACAAGATGACAAGTAATTCAAACCAAATCATGATACATGTTTATCCTTCAAAAAAAATAGAAAAACTCTGCGCAAAGAACCAGTCAAGCGAGACAACAAGAAAAACCCAAGTTATTGAACATATGGGAAACTGACTTTATCAACTTTAAGAGGAAAACTTTCATGAAGGTATAGGGAAATGAGAGAGTAGAGGCAGGGGTGCAGACTTAAGTTACAACAAATGGGACCAAGGAATATAGATAAGCATTAAGGCTAGATATAGGTTTAGGATATATTTCAATTTTGACTCATGGAGGACATGACTATTTTGGATGATCAGTCGAGTGAAGGATTTAGGTGATGGGAACTTGACGGAGCTGGTGAAAACATTTTAGAATCTGAGTGGAAAGGTTTCACAAGGACAAGATGTTTTGGAAAAAAATAATACAAATTATTATGTGATAACACAACATACCATTTTTTTCTAAAAGCAATTCAAATATAAAATGACTTTAATCAATGTGCCAATATTCATGGCCACATTCATACCCAATGTACCCTTTATATTAGGTTCAGGTTTGCCACACTTATGATAATCACTTTATCACGGTGTGTTGGAGCTCAACCAACCTCTTCACCATGAGGTTTAATCATTCTCTTGCACTCTTACAACATGACTATGCTCCTTGCTACAGGATGATCTTGATCCCAAATCAACACATATGAAACTAAAAGTTTCTCTTGAATGCACCAAAGCATTCCTCCTTCGTTAGTAACCAGGGTTCCAACACTCATGGCCACCCAAAGTTTCCTTTCTTTATCAACAACAAAATTCAAGTGGAGTAGTGGAAGGTCCTCCTTCCTCGATGGAAATCCATTGTTTGTCCTCTTATGCAGACATGCATTTCCTCAATGCATTCCATGCAATGTACTAACTATGAGCACCTTTATTCCCAATCTCCTTAGATTGGTTATTGTACCGATGGTACTCTTTACTCATGCATTTTCTTGCAAGGATTATAACTCATCCTTGACCGGCATAGACTTCCTCTCTCTATTCCTCGGGCTCTTTTCCTGGATCATACCCTACTTGGGTATCAATGGCATCCAACAACCTCTCAACTTCAATTATATATATCACTGAAATAATAAAATATTTAAGAAGGGATTCTTACCCAATCCCTTCATACCTTATGCCTTATAGGCATGAACACTTTTATACATGTTATGAATTTCAACAGCCTCTCTGATATTGCCTCATCAGTGGTGCTTTATGGGGACTTTTAGAGTCCCTTCAACAAATTTCAACAACAACCTTCTCGTATCCATCCTCTGCTTGAAGTTTTCCATCATTGGTAACTGTATTTCCCAATAGTTTCAATGTCTTTTCTACACATGACATATATCACAAATACACTAGTCATCATGTAAAATAAAAATGCATGTATCATAACATTCCAATCAATAAAACATTTTTAGATATGTCCTAGCATATCTTTATGCAATTCTTCACATTATCCCCAATGTTTTCATGAGTGCAACATAAACAATTCTCAATTGTTTCTACAGTCATACAACCATCATCATTACGGTGTCAAAACATTTACTTTCATCAACACACCAGTTTCTCATCCACGAAAAAACATAATATACATCAAGAAAGGAATTAAGGGATCTTCCCTTTTCCAACTCCTTCTGCGCATCTTGGGACTTCAGTCCAGCTGAGTTATTCCGAGGCCTCACTGTCTTTACTTAACACTGCTCAACCAAGCCTATTCATTTAAACATACTCATTGGTTTATTTTCCTTTTACCAGTTGTACTTGTTTTCACAACTGTTCTTTTAAGGACTACAACTCTGTTAAGCAATTCAAAGTTTTTAAGATGAGAAAAGTATTCTGCCTTTTCCTTTTCTTTGCTTCTGCAATTTACTTCTTATTGTGATCTCCATGCTCTTTTCATTTAGTAGTTTTAGTTAGGTTCACCTCAACCTTCTTGGTAAACCAACATGCTATGACAACAAACCTTTTGTTCACAATGAATCACGAACCTGTGCATTATGCACATTACCATTCATCTATCAGAGTGGTCAACATTAATTTTTTAGTCTTCTACTCATACATTTTGTTTTAGAATGTAATCCAAGATTCTTATATAAATAGACTTGCAGCTCACTGCTTAATTCTCAGCAGTCATTAAGGTTGTGATTTTGTTCTCATGACAGAGTCTTTACACAGTTCCTTCACAGAGAACTCCTTTGGCATGCGTCTTCCTTATTGCATATCCATTGCTATCTTTGATGGCCTCAACCTTGAGTTAGCTTCAATTGTTTACCAAATATTCCACAAGGAATATAAACATGCATCTTTGTTATGCATCCAGTTTATTTATCCACACATATTCCTTGTTTTGTTAACTTACATCCATGATGTACTTAACCACATGCATAACCATAAGCCTATGTGTAGCTACCATATGTATATTTCACAGCTCACATACATCTTTACTTTAATATAATTCAACTCATGATTGTTCACAATCATTCTCATGCGATCCTCAAAGGCATAATCATTTTGCCTCTTATCATGACAACGGAGCATTCTTACTCATTTACTCGTTCGTCTATTTATACTAGCCTTTTTTGAGGGAATGGAGCACATTCCCTTCAGGTTATCATTCAAAACAGAACTTTGATGACACTTCAAAATGGAGTCAACCATGCATCCATGGTATTCATTTAATCTTTGCAAGTGCAATTCTTACCTTACATTTCACTCATTTAGGCAGTCACGTCATGCCTTTAGTATACATATACTCTTACATCATACACGTGCATCACTTGCACATTTAATATCATTCACTCATATCTATTTGGTCTTAATATCAGTCTTCATATCAAGAAACTTTACAATGAATTAGATCCATGCACTCAAGCATATACAAACATAGCCAAGCATTCATCATGCAAGCTCATTGCTTGCACCTTTTCCATGTCATTCATACACATGGACATATTAGGCTTCCAGATCCTTCTCCCAAGGATCTTCCAATCATTATTATGATAAGTCTCACAAAGATACTCATCACTGAGTTTCTCTCTCTGTTGAGAGCTTGCAGTCATTCACATGATATCCACATGGAAGTTTAACAGATATAGTCATAACTATGTTCCCCTTTCTACACGACAACAACAAGTAAGAAGACATTTTTCCCTCAACTAGTATAAATTTATTTGACAACCCGGAAATACCATCTGGGCAATTTCAACAATGCCTAAGGCAACAAGACAAGTTATCAAGCTTTTGATTGGTCTTGATCAGCTGGCCTTTCGATCAAGGGAATCCTTTTCTAGATTCTCCCTCACTACGATTTTAAGTATACCAAGTCATACCTTATATGGATACCATCCACCTCTGGATGTCAACCTGACCCATTGGTCATCTAGAAGTGTCGCAACACTTCCTCCACCATATCCAGGATCAACATTTCATTAATCCTCCTACCTTGTCCTCATAAGGCACTATGTACTCAACATCATCAACCTTTTACTTATGTTGCCATAGTCAAATCATCACTAACCATATGATCTACGACATCACCATATTTTACATTCAATGACAAACTATAATAAGTATATATGCATGTTCTATCTTTGTGATATTCATTTCAACATATTTTCGTGCACCAAGCATTATACCCATGTCTGCAGTGTAGACATGTTCCACTTACTTTCCTCTTGCATTTTCATATATAGACCTACCCTTAGTTAGTAGGGATACACACTTCCCTAGCACAACCATGAGCTTTTGAACTTTCTCATGTCATTTCACTTCTTCCATGAGGTTCATTCTCATTCCTCATGACTTCTTTTATTTTGCCAAGAGGGATTACCCTAGCAGGAAGTCTTTCAGTCATAACAGGTCAAGTAGGTTGATCTCACCTACTCCAATGAGGCCTCTAGACATGGAGGATTGTTCTCCCAATTCCAAATCCTCCATTTAATCAACACTTTTAATTAACAGAGGCTTCATAAGCCTACTTTTTAGGCAATTCCTGCCACCTATTTAGTCCATTTTCCTTCTGGACTCGAGTACTCCTTAAAACAGGTTTATGCCATTTGAATCCAAGTTCTATTATTAATGTCCCTCGGCATAATCCCACTTTTCTAGGATTGGCTATCATTTCTCCAAAATAAATGATAGTCTTCTTCTGCCAATGTTTAGCATGATTCAATCTTGTTGGGTAAAATCCCAACTGCATTTTAATATGCATCCTTCTTCTCGAGGAATTTATGTAGATAATTTCCATACGGCAGTAATACTCTCAACAAGTTCATCTTAGCCTTGATAAACTAGTCTTATGACTGTTCTCCGGCCCATCCAGGCCTGTGTTTGAATCATGTTCTGCTAGGTAGGGTAGGGCAGAGTGCCCTCTCCCTTAAATATTTCTAAGAAAGAAAAAAAAATAATCACTTGACTCTTTCGTGAGCCCAAGCACACCAACTATTGCTTCCCACTTTGATACCACTTTGTAACACACCCGACCCCTAAGTACCTTTTTAAAGGATGGGGCATAAAATTTTCACTTTTCTTAATCATCTCGAATCCTCTTTCCGAGGTCTCCATCATCATCTGCTCGTCAAGAGATTTCCAAATACTATTACCATGCTCAAATCTGAGCTCTAGATTGGAAGTTATGCCCTTCTGAAGCTCTTCTAACATCATTGATCAAGGGCCAGGTGGCACCCACGTGGGTTTACCTAATTTGCACCATCCTACATGGCACAAACTCGACCAAGTTTGTCACCCTTTAGTGATGACATGGTCGCTGGAGGGGCAGTTACATGGGATGTTCCCCGAAGTCCTGAAGTTCCCCAACACTCCTGCATCTATGGTGGAAAATCA
This sequence comes from Picea mariana, assembly GCA_032191745.1. Lineage (NCBI taxonomy): Eukaryota > Viridiplantae > Streptophyta > Pinopsida > Pinales > Pinaceae > Picea > Picea mariana. The sequence continues at coordinate 402,267 of JASDQU010010241.1, forward strand.
ATCCACCGTTAAATC
>JASDQU010010241.1:405022-416866 GCA_032191745.1 Picea mariana
GAGATTGAAGGTCCTCTGTTTATTAAGTAAACAACATTATCTACAACATCTTCCCAGAACTATAAGGGAAAACTAGCATGCAATCTCATACTCCTTATATGCTCCATGATTGTCCTGTCCATCCTTTTTGACAAACCATTTTCTTGTGGTGTTCCTGGAACTGTTTCCTCTCTACGAATCCCATGGTATGAACAATAATCATCAAACTCCTTGCCGCAATATTCACCTCCATTGCTTAATCTGAGACACTTCAACCTTTTTCCTGTGTCATTCTCAACCAAAGCTTTCCATTTCTTAAAAGTATAAAAAAAATCATTTTTTTGTCGAATGCAATAAACCCAAGTTTTTCTAGTTGCATCATCAAATAAAGTAACATAATAGCGAGAGCCACCAAGATATGATACCTGAGTTGGTCCCCATACATCTGTATGCACAATATCTAACCTTTCACTCTTCTTTTCTTTTCCGACTCTAAGAAATATGAATCTCTTATGTTTTCCATAAACACAATGCTCACAGAAATCCAAATCAATTTGTTTAAGATATGGCAACACATTTCTTTTGTGAAGTATCTGCATTCCCTTCTCACTCATGTTTCCAAGCCTATGATGCCACATTTTTGTATCCACTCCTGTAGAAGCTAAAGATATAGAACATTCAATATTACCAATACATAAATAAAATGTACCTACCTTCTCTCCTTTTGCTATCACAAATGATCCTTTGGTCACCTTCCACACCTCATATGTAAATATGGATATACAACCTTCACTTTCTAACTGCCCTGTTGAAATTAGATTTTTCCTTAGATATGGAACATGTCTTACCTCTTTCAACAACTGTTGGTTTCCATTCCTTTGCTTTATTTTTACCTTTCCCCTTCCAACAATTTTGCATGGTGCATCATCACCTAAATGAACCTGTGCAAAATCACCTTGAAAATAATCTAGAAAATGATTCCTATGGGGTGTGGCATAAAATTAAGCCCTTGAATATACTACCAAAGACTCAGAAATATTATCTACAGAAAGAATCAAAGAATCTTGTAACACATCACCTATTACATTTGCTTCCTGATTTTTCTCTTGTTGTCCATCTCTTTGTTTCTTTGGAGCTCTGCAGTCTTTCTTTAGATGTCCTTTCTTCCCACAATTCCAACACTCTATCTTTCCAATTCTGGATTTGGATCTTCCCTTCCTAGAATCCCCATGGTTCCATGAACCGTTTCCTATATCCCTTTGTCTTCCCCTATTCTCCATGTTTAACGCATTACCTGATGTCTCACCTGTGATTTTCCGTTGCATTTCCTCGCTAAGGATAACATCAACAACATCATTAAATTTTAGAGTGTTTTAACCAGAGACAAAGTTACTTAAAGCCATGACCAAGCCATTCCATATTTTTGGAAATGATCACAAGATTAGAAGAGCCCCGACCTCATCATCAAAGTCCACTTTTATCGAACTTAGTTTATTAGTAACTGTATTAAATTCATTTAAATGATCTGCAACAGAACCAACTTCTGACATCTTCATATTAAACAATATCTTCATTAGAAATACCTTATTGGACGTTGAGGTTTTTTCATATAGTTTAGCCAATGCATCCATCAACTCCTTCGTTGTGTTTTATTTTGAAATATTGAAAGCCACCGACACTTACAGGCTCAACCATATCGTTCTTAGTGCCTTTCCGTCAAGAACCTGCCATTCTTCATCCTTCATAGTTGTCAAATTTTTTGCTATTCCAACCAATGGTAGGAATAGATCCTTTTGATATAAATAATTTTCCATATGAATCTTCCATAATTGGTAGTTTTGGCCGTTAAATTTCTCAACCCTAAACTTTCCATCTTTTTCCATTTCTCCCACTCATACCAGGAACCCTCTTTTCATGCGAGTTATCTTTCACTTTGATACCAGTTGTTAGAAAAACATGACCGCGAAGCAATAAAATAAAACAAGTGCGGAAATAAAACACAAAATATACACAATACAATAGAGACACAAATATATGTGGTTCACCTAGTGTGGGCTACGTCCACCAGATAAATTGCCAGTTCCTTCCTTTATTATTATCCAACAAATGAAGGGATACAACCTACAACACACCCATTGTGACTTCCTCTTCTTTCTCTCATAGTCTCCTCTCTTAGAATACAATATTCACAATGATCCAGAGTTGCAATACATTTCCCTCATAAAAGAGGGTTTCCTTCTAGGGAAAAAAACCCTAACATAACTTCTATCGTAGATCTACGACCTTATAATGAACGGTCCATATTTACTATGAAATTGCAATATACATTTACAAGGAAATTGTTCCTTCAGGGGCTTCGCCCTCAAACCCCCATTGGGGAACGCTGTCTCCCAAACCCCCACCAGGGGCCCTCTTGCCCCTGGACCCCCCCAGTCAGGGGGATAGACCCCCCTACACTCCCCCGCGTGGAGAATGTACATTCTTTTGGGGTGTAAAGTCTTCATGCGGTATAAAAACAACTGAAAAGCAAAGACCTATGAATCAGGAAGATAACTAGGCTCCACAACCAACATTGTGCACAACTCAAAGTGGGAGTGCGGCGAAAACCACATGTTATCTCATCCTGTGAGGGCCATGCTTAAAATCTATTCCATAAGGGGACCACTTTGGAGTTATATACATTTATGTCAAGGATCCTTCAAGGAAATTCAAAACTTCTTCAAGTGGAAACATCATTACTGCTTCAGGGGCTTCTTCAGTTTGCTTTGACATTGACTTGTCCTCATGGATTGAATACTACATGATGACTTCTCAAGGCTTCATCAACATGTATTTAAGGATTCTTCTCTTGGCTTCATGGCTTCAAGGCTTCTTTAGTTGGATTCATGGCTTCAATACTCAAACAATCTCCCTTTTTCACTGCCACATCATCATCATCACTATTACATCCCTATCATTACTACCATATCATCATCATCACTGGCACTTTGACATCAATGGAATTTTTTTCTCAATAGTATTGGGACTTATATCATCATATATTGTCTTGGTTTTTCTTGTATAATATTTTTTTGTAGGTACACAACATTGGTAGCCTTTTCCTTGGCCTACACTCATCCTCCATCAAGCCTCAAGACCTTCCAATCAAGACCTATAGGGGTGGTTCCTTCAAATATTTCCCTCTCCCTTTGAGATCCCCCTAGGGTCACCCAAGAAGCCTCCATTGTGTTGGACTTGTCCATCACTAAAACAAGGGGGATATCTATTGAGGTGATAGTGATAGGTGTCTCCAGTTATGTCACACACTTATTTATTTCTTTTGGCTTTTCCAAAACTAGAAACTATGCGATAACAATGTTAATTTTACTTGTTTTTTAAATTATCAAAAGTTGTATCCTTGAAATTAAAATGAATTGCATTAGTGCAAGGTATGAGGGTCTTAGCATAATCAAATAATGAATTCACATAGTTTCAAAATATGCATGTCTTCCAAATGAACCACAACCTTAAATTCCAAGTCAAAATTGTCGTCATGCACCCAATTTTATTCAATAGAATCATTTCTATCATTCAGTCAAACAAATTTGGATTGCATACATATAACATATCACTATTCAACACTTAGGAACATTCCCCTCATTGTCGAAAATGGAAATATATGATGTGACATGAAAGTTTTCATGATTTTAGTTAGATATCAAAATAGAATTACTATATTAATCTATGGATAAAGACTCAAACAATTATATTGAATGAACAGTAATAATTTTTTTTTTTTCCACCTAGATTCAAAATATTGTGCCTATGATGGGATATGAGGCCACTAGATTACCCATTGGTAGTAAAATCCTTTCTTACAAAGGGATTAGGAAGTTTATATATAATTTGAACTCACCCCCTTGGGCATTTCAATATTCTTCTTCCTTATAGTAGATTGAAAAGCTTCAGTTTGATGTTGTAACTAGTCTCTTGAGGTCATAGACTTCATAGAACCTCTCCTTTCCATGTTTCCATAAAATAGTTTCATTTTTCAATCATTAAATGGGAAGTTTACTAGAATGAATTTTCATTGAATTGCATAAATGATTATTCTTTTATAGTTTTAAAATCTTAATTAGGTTTTGTTACTACATATTAGAAACTCATATTCTTCTTATGTATAAATTTATGTATAGTAAATCAGGTATGTAATTAGACTTAGAAATTTAATAAGTGTTAGGGTGTATGTTAGGTTCAAGGATTATAATGTTGAGAGATTAGGATTTATCAGGGTTAGGGATTGTATCAAGGGTTATAGGGATAATGGTTATAGATGTTTGGTGCTGGATGTGTTAGGGGTGATGGATGTTATAGTTGTTAGGAGTTAGGGGTTTTAGGGGTTATGATGATTATGCATAATGGGGGTTATAGTTATAAAGTTTAGGGTTTAATGGTTACAATAATTATAGATTATAGGTTTTAGGGGTTAATGGTCAAGGATTAGGAGTGATAGGGATTATGGGGTTAGTAGTTATGGGTGTTATATGGATTATGTAAAGGGTTATGGATTGTAGAGTTTATATTAGAGTTTATATGGGTTATGGGTTATAATGCTTAGGGAATATAATGGTTAATGATGATTGGAATGATAATGTTTATAGAGGATATATAGGTTTTAGGATATGAAGTATAAATATTTTAACATTTGAAGAGAACACATATGTAATTTTACTTAATAAAAATGCATGCATGATTTTACTTAGTAGCGTGTGTGATTTTACTCAATAAAAATGTGTGTGTGATATTGAAATATTGACATATGGAAAGACTAGTCCATATGTTAGGCATGTGGAGCAATATCTCTAGGTGAGAGAATTGTTGGGAATAGGTTTCTCTATGTGTTGGGATGCTAGGTGCGGAAAATACTTAAGAGGCCTTGTGTTCCAAGTGCCACAGAGCTCAGAGACTTCCTGGCCATCCTTTTGTTGAAGCCCTAGAAGGGAAGTCAGATAGCCAAAGGATCATTGAGCAGAGAAGGGTACACTTCCTGGGGTGGGACAATTTGTGAGCTGGTAACTATTGTTGGAGTTGGAACCTGGGCCTATAATTTATGGTGTTGTTTGTCATACCTTAGTTTGGATTAGGTAGCCTTTTCCTTGGTGGATTCATAACCCCAGCTTGGGGGTGACCTGCTGTGGAGAGTGCATGAAAAGTAGAGTCTATGACTAGGGGGAACTTCTGAGGTCTAAAGTCTGTTGGTGATTATAATTAAAATATAAGTGCCTTTTTATGTGTTTATAATGTTTTATGTGTGGTTAATTCTATTGTGGTATATTGCATATATTTATGCATGTATTTATGTTGGTAGGACTACATAATTGTGTTCTTATAAAGGGCATGGTAATTAATAAATGGTACCAGATATTTTTTTATGTGTGGTGTGGCTCAACTTGGAGGATAGAGACGTTACATTGTAGTATTAGAGCCACAGGTTCAACACTGGTCTTGCATGGGCCGAAGACAGTATGAAGATGTTATAATTGCATTTGAAAAAGTTCAGAAAAGTTCAGAAAATGTCTGCAAAGTGTTTGATGGTATTTTCTAAGCAATAGTTTGTAAATTTCCTAGGGGGTTTGAGGAAATGGAGATTAGGGGTTAAAATCCCCAATTTTAACCTTTGTTGGGGCATTTTTAAGCCTGAAATCGGACGAATTTAGGAAGTTTAAGAGAAGCCATGAAAAAATTGGGTGAAATTTGGCAAAGCTCGAATTCCTGAAGTGTATTTTTCTGTGAAATTGACATAGAAGTGTCAAATTTCGGGTGCAATGGTCGAATTGACATGCACAGAGATGAAATTTTGAATAGAAAGGTTAATTTCAGAGCTTCCATGGTGGTTTGTGTGAAAATTTGAAAATTATGCATTTTGAGAAATTTGGATAATTTTCGGACATGATGTCAGTAGTGACATGGAGGCCATGTGGTGGTGACATGATGGTGATGTGGCAACGATGAAATGGGTCGCCACGGTGGTAGGAAATAGGCACAATGGTAGGCCATGGTGGTGGGGTGACCAATGGAGTGGAGACCAAAGCCATAAGTGGTTTCACATCGTGAATAAGCAGTTTTTGAGGAATCTCTTTCCAATGTGAAACAAATAAGAGGATGCCATGTATCATTGGGTGGTAAGTGGTATCACATTGTGAGGTGTTTTTAACCTCCTAAAAAATTCATGATGTGAAATGAACCACAACTATATATATCTCTTGATCATATTCACTATTGGATTGAGGATCATGCGAGTTTCTATGACCAAAAAAAGGGTTCCAAGTACTGGGTCCAGAGTGGTAGGCCGGTGGTAGGCCAAGGTGGTAGGATTTATAGTGCACAGAGGCAGGCATGTGGCTAGTGTGGGTGCCACATTAGGCAAGGTATTATTAAGCAATACCATAAGTGGTATCACATGGAAGCAAGGCACTTTTCTAGAAATTATTTGGCGATGTGAAGCCAACGAGAGGGCACCATGTAGCACACGTGGGTTTGGGTATTGCATCACAGAGGGATATTAACCCTTGTGAAAGTTGATGATGAAAAATTTTCATGTATCATTGATCATTCCTTGATCTCCGTTGTTAGATCTAGGGTGGGGACAAGTTTGTGCATTGAAGGAAAAGGGGCATGTGTGGGACCCACACATCCTTGTGGCCAATGAAAGAGAACCATGTGAAGAACTGGTATAAAAGGTTGGACCCCTGTCCCATTCATAGTAAGAGAAGTACCAGATGGGCCTCCAAGTATGGTGGGGCCCGAAATATAATAAATAAAATAAAAATATTTTATCTTTCATTAAAATGTGATAAAGGTAAGGTAAAGAAGAGAGAAGAAGAATATGAAAGAGAGAAGGAGGAAGGTATGGGATGGTGAGGTACGGATATGGTGTCCAAGGGGATGAAATGGTGTCACCTCGAGGTTCCAAGTGGACCTAGAATGCCAAATCAATAGTCAAGTCAACATAAACCAATCAAATTTATCAAAATTATATAGTTCTTTTGCAAGTCATAATCTTGCAGGGCATTTTTTAGGTGAATGATTCAAGTAAGTCAAAGGATCACAATTATCATACCAAAAATAAAAAATCTAGAAGTGCTGGTAGACATCATCATCATCACTCACCAAGGCACTTATTTACAAGAGCAGAAAGTAATCCAAGTTTATTTCCTATTGGAAAGAATAAGAGGAGGTCTAGAGTGGATAAACTACAAGGGGTGGTGAAAAAGATCAAACCTCCTACCTTTGATGGTGAACACAAGAAATATGATGATGTAGAGGCTTGGCTATTGGGGATTAGGAAGTATTTCCAATTGCACAATTATACCTCATAAGAAGAAGGTATGATTGAAATTTATCAACTCAAGGGAAAAGCGTCAATGTGATGGGACCACGTCATGCAATTAAATCACATTGATGAGAATAAGATCACTTGGAGGTAGTTCAAAACATATTTTTAGAAGAAATACTTGTCCAAGATTTATTTTGATAGGAAGATGGAGGATTTATTTGAACTCAAGCTTGGGAGTATGACCATGGATGAGTATGAGAGAAGATTCTCAGAGATACTAAGGTATGTTGACTTCATCAAGGATAAACATGTCAAGATTCAAAGGTTCATGAGTGGGATACTTTCAATCTATAGTGATAAGATACAATATGATGATCCAAATACAGTGGAGGAAGAAATAAGGAGAGTTAAATGCCTTTATGATTGAGATAAAGGAGGATAAAAATTCCAAAGAGATTGGGTTGACAAGAATAAATGTAATATGGAGTAGAGAAAGAAAGGATACAAACTACCATTATTTAGAAATAGTTCTTAGGGAACACCAACTCAAAATGAATCCAGAATGATAGAAACATTGGGGAAAAGGCCAAGGAAACAACCTATAAAATGTTGGGGTTGTGAGGGAGATCACATGTACATAGATTTCCCTCATAGAGGAGAAAGAGTGAAGAATGTTCACAATGTATAGTAGTCTGATACAGTTGAAGACATGGGTAGAATCATTCCAAGGATCTATGTAGTTGTTGAAATAAAATAATGTTTTACAGTCTTTAGGATAAGATCACAAGGATAAAATCCCCCTTCATTTTTAAAGAGGCAGTACTCCTCTATGTTTTTCTAAAACAAAGAGCTAATGTTCTTGGATTGGACTGTAAAATGGGAAAATGCTAAATAACAAACCCAATTCTTTATTACTTTAGTTTTTATATAAAATGGTTCTTTATAACCAAATTTCTCCTTGAGTGCAATATTTTCTTGGAAATGGACCAAGCAACTTCTTAACAGTGAAAATATAAAGAAATGATTCAATATCAAAATAAATATATGTTAAGTTTCATTATAACATGCATTTGAAACACATGCAATGAGAATATACTTGATCCAGGTGGATATCGATGGCCACCCACCTTTTCCAACTAGCTCAAAACAGTTTTCTGGCAATTTTGGTAATTTACTATTTTTAACAGTTTTAACTTCCGGGGCCATTTTGAGGGCCTAAATGAAGGTTTTTTGGGATCTATCTTCTCCATTACATTTGAAGGAAAGATTGATCCCCCTAAATGAATCTCCTTGATGATACCTTTCCAACGAGCTATCGTGCGCCCCAAATGGAGATCGTATGCCAAAGTTACACCCCCGAGAAGTTGATACACTAAACTACTGAAAACAGGGTCCACAAAATTGTTGGTTTTTCATCTTCTGGGGTTAGGGTTTTGGATTTTATTTATGATAAAAATGCCTTTGGAGCCTCATTGTGAAATCATATTCTTGCAAATGCGAGTACTGGACACATCTCTTCTCAGAGATAAGCTGCCACCATTCTAGTGAGTCTTTCACTCTGTATTTTTGCAGTCTTTGTACATCTTCGCTCATTAATAGAAAATTGTGTATAACTATATCTCTGTGCTTATGGTTGCATCTCTCATACATTTATGTTATATTATTGGATATCCAAGATATCTCTGTACATTTATTTATTATATCTCCGCTCTCATTTCGTGTCGAAAATAATCCGGATCAGTGGTATCTTATACTACAAACTTCAACTTCTTCACAATCCGTTCAAAAGGTGAACATAAGGATACTACAACCATTACAGCCTCGGCCCAAACACCTTCTATCCAACATAAGCAGGTTGACAAGATTGCAACAAAGTGTAAATATTCCTCCTACACACAGGCATCTCATGTAGCCATACTGGTTAAAAAGGTCCAACCCTTCCAGCCACATGTTCGTGACAACCTTCAACAAGCTAAGCATCACAACTTCTCCAACAAGGCAAGCAACTCATCAAGATGAAGATTCAACAAACACTTTTCCCTCTCCCCTGGGAACTCAAAAAAATGGAGACCATTTCTTCCTAAGGAGGGAGGATTGATCTAGGTGGATATTGGTGGCCACACACCTTTTCCAACTGGCTCAAAACAATTTTCTGGAAATTTTGGAAATTTACTATTTTTAGCAATTTTAACTTCTGGGGCTATTTTGAGGGCCTAAATGAAGGTTGTTTGAGACCAAGCTTCTCAATGATAGCCGAAGGAATGATTGATCCCCCTAAATGAATCTCCTTGATGATACCTTTCCAACGAGCTATTGTGTTCCCAAAATGGAGATCGTATGCCAAAGTTACGCCCTCGGGAAGTTGATACACCAAACTACCCAAAACGGGGTCCACAAAAATGTTGGCTTTTCATCTTCTGGGGTTAGGGTTTTGGCTTTTATGTATGATAAAAGGGCCTTTGGAGCCTCATTGTGAAATCATCTTCTTGCAAATGTGAGTAGTGTACATAACTCTTCTCAGAGATAAGCTTCCACCATTCTAGTGTGTCTTTCACTCTGTATTTTTACAATCTTTGTACATTTTCATTCATTAATAGAAAATTGTCTATTACTGTATCTCTGTGTTTATGGTTGCATCTCTGATACATTTCTGTTATAATATTGGATATCCAAGATATCTGTGTACATTTATTTATTATATCTCCGCTCTCATTTCATGCTGAAAATAATCCGGATTAATACTACCATATTTTCTCACAAGAAAAGAGTGAAATGGGGTTGATCACTTCAAATAATTTTAAATGATTTTTCATTTAAAACTGAAAAGAATATGATGAACACACTCCAAAAATATCATACTCAGAAATATGAAAGTCTGAGAAATCATTAAATTTATTCCCTGAAACAGTTCTCTGGGGAGTTCAATACATAAAAGATATTTCACATCACAAAGCGTTTCAGTAAACTGATTGATTAATGCTCATAAATAAATCCTCCCAAATGCAAAAAATAAACCTCCATGAATCGATTAGAAAACCCCAACTTATATTATCAGTCATATATATTGAAGTAAAATAGTCTTATTGATCTTTTACGAAGAGAGCTAGAGGAATAAAATAAAAAAACTCAAACTTGACCTTATGCTCAGTCTTAGACATTCAAACACAAAGCCCTGAGAGAAATTCTGTAGCAGAAGAAGAAGCAAGAAAATGGAGATATTTATTTGCATATGAGAAATTTTTCTATGTACTGAAGGATGAAAATTGATATTATGATGATCTAACCCCATCTTTGGTGGTGCTCTCCTACTTTTAAATATGTTCCCAATGCTTCTTTGAAGTGATTTTCCCTAACAGTTAGGGTTTTCTGTTCTTTTCGAATTTTCCCACGTGATTCTTATTTTTGGAATAAAGAGTAGATTAATGATTTCTTAAACACTTATTAATGGATTATATCATTGAATTTCGTGCCTCGAAGTGGGACCTACTTTAGCTTTTTTATAAAATTTATTTATTAAACTTTTATTTCCAAAATTTGAACCTGACTGCCTGACATTGTTTGTATTTTAATTTTCTAAGCCTGATATGTGACTAATCAGACATGGAAACTATTCTATAAATAATATTCATTATTTTTTCTTTCCAATGAGCCATCTTGAGAAATATTCTGGGGCTTATATCTCAACTTATAGCCCTGTGAAGTTCAAGTTCGAAATAGTTTTCCCAGGAAACAATGAAAATATAGATGAATTTTCTTTTTATTTATAGAACTATTAAGGAAAAATTATGATCCGGATTTAGGAGCGGAACAAAATGATAATAAACAAAGAGATAAGAATAATAACAAAAATATCCAGTGAACAATATCTTCTATTAAATAATGAAATAGGCTGAAATTGTAAAACTGCAGAATTGAAACTAGCTCGAATGGTGGTAGCTATCTCTGAGGAGAGATGTGGCTGCTACGTGCATCCGTCTGAGAATAATGGATTACAATGAGGCTCTAGAGGCCCTTTTCATATTACTCATGAATGCCAAAACCTTAGATATTCAAAAACCTAACCCTAGAAGGTGAAACGCCAAAAGTCATGTGGGCCCTATGGGTAAGTTGGTGTAATTTGGTACCTCAACTTCCTAGGGTTGTAAATTTTGCATAAGACCTCCATTTTAGGCGCTTGATAGCCCATTGGAAAGGTATTTAAGAGAACTACACATTTCATCATTAGACTCAAACTATGTCTATAGTCTGACTGTGGAGAGAAAAAAAAAACGTTTAGGGCCCCAAAACAACCTTGGAAGTACAACAAGATGTGTTGACATGGAAACATACAAAATATGCCAGTTGGATTAGGTGAGAGGCCACCCTTATCCACCTGGAGAATGTGTGGGTCTTCAAAAAACCACAGAAGTGTAGAAATCACAATTATAAAGCAGTATAGAAGAACGTGTTGAACAAAAAATGGACACGAGGATCTAGTTGGAATAGGTGGGTGGCCACCAATATCCATCTGGATAAATCCCCCCCCCCCTTAGGAATAAATGGTATCCATT
>JASDQU010010241.1:423409-451760 GCA_032191745.1 Picea mariana
TAAAAAATTTATCACTTATGATTGCATTCAAGATATCATAAACTTATAACCACATATACACAATACACAAGAATTTTACATGGAAACCCAAATGGGAGAAAACCACATAACGTTTTTTAATGTATCAGAAAATTAAATTCATAGGAAGCACTAACTTCCAAAATTCTCCAGCACCAACTAGAAGGATTCTCTAACCCCCTAGTTCACATGCTCCAACCTGAAGGAAGATACAACTCCCTAGATTCTACAGCTCCAACTAGAAGGAGGCTCCAAACCCCTAGTTTATAGGTTCCAACATGAAGGAAGCTCCAACTCCCTAGATTCTCCAACTGCAATTGGAAGGAGGCTCCAACCCCCTTTCCTTTCCCCTTCCTTGCTTCCTTAAATATAAATAAGAGAATCAACATCTCACTGTTACTGTCACTGATACTGATACATCACCATCATCAAAACTGGTTCAAACCCAATAACCACATAAATCTTATGCTAATATATCCAAGAATATACCAAAATCATATACCCAAAATCACCAATATACGCATCAAACCATGTGCCAAAAACCTCCACGATATACCTCAAGCATGTTCCAAAACTCCAAGATATAACTCAAATCATATGCCAAAGCCTCCAAGATATGCCTCAAAGCACATGCCAAAAACCTCCAATATATAAGCCTCAATACATATAGAAAAACATATCTTTTATCATGTGGATACCCTAATGCATGATATCGTAGACCATCAAAACTTCTTCAACTATCTCATGAATTCATTGATATCAATATGTCACAAAACTGTTCGTGAACTTGTTACTCAATTGCAAAAAATGCTAACCCATTTGTCACTTTACTGTTCTGAATATTTCTCCAAATCTGTTGCAACTGATTACAACATATTTCTTCTCAATCCGAATCGAATATGTCCACTATTCCACTCTATCTTCAAATCAAACTCTACAAGTTTGTAACAAGAGCACATTCTCAAATCTGTAATGAATATATCCTTGCTTGAATACATGCTTGAAATCCTTTATACGATCATGAATCTCTGCATCAAAAGTGTTCCAATGATATTCCTCATAACTTCCAACTAACCTCTTCATACTTGCATGGGGATGTGTTCCGAAAACTAATCCTTAATAAAAAAATATGTCACGACACATTTTGTACCTCTTCCATTAGACCATTCAGAATATTCCTTCCCAAAATCTTGCAAACACTTCATAGTGCCTGAAAGATATTTCTCCAATATGTAATAGTTGTTGTTAAGACTCCCCCTCTTCAATATTCACATTACCAGGAGTCTCCAATTTAGATTTCTTATAAAAATATATAAACCTTCTCTGCTACATTATCATCCTTTTGAATCTTGGCATCTTCCTCTTTGCCTGTAGATTCGTCATGATTTCACAACTCTGTAATTCTTGTGAGTGTGATATTTGGGAGTTCTTCATTCACCTGTTCTTCTTGTTTTTGTTGTATTCTCCAAACCTTCTTGTATTTGATATCAATTTTTTCCTTAAAGTAATACTCCATCATGCTTCTAGAATCACGATCCATGTGTCCATAGTTGTGGCATTTGTAACATTCAATATTGTATGGGGCCACATAAAAATCTCTTTCTTGAACATTTCTTCCATACACTCTGCAATCTACAACTTTATGTCCAAAGTTATTACAAGTAAAAAAATAACCATGAAATAAAATTTGATACCTGGAAGTAAGTGATCCTCTTTGTGATACATTTATTTTGAATTCATTCCTTAGTTGATCATGATCCCTTCCTTTGAGAATGTATACATACTGGTGGTGTGGATCTTCCTCTCTCTTCAACTCTCTTTTGGGATTGGAATTTGCACCAATGTATCAAAAACCTTGTTTATTGAATGATGACCTTTGACGATTGAGAATGTCTTATGGTACTTGATATATCTTCAATTTCTTGTTGAGCTTCTCAACTTCAACCCTCAACAAGAAAATTTCTTCTTCAATATTCTCACTATCTTCTTCTTTCTTCATCATCTGGATCTTCATTACTTATTATGTTCTCTTTGCTTCTTAAAGTTGGATTTTAAGGGAGATGATTTCTTTTTCAAATATTCTTTCTTGTTGACTAAATTCTACTTCAAGCTTGTTTAAGTCTCTGTATGTTTTCTTAAGATGACTTGTCAAAATCTCTTCTCTCTTTTCTGCTTCTTTATATTGATTTTTAAGTGAGCAACTTCTTCTTCTTCCTTTTAAAGTTATTTTCTCTATCTTTCTAGGGAACACAAGAATTATACTTCATGATATACCATACCATTTCCAATTTCTTCTTTTGGATCTGTCTGACATGATAACCTTCTTTCTTCTCTTTCTTTCTCATCATCTTATTTATCTTGATTAGCATGCCCTGACTTTGTGATTACAAGAAGAGATCCCTTAGAGTAGAGAGTATGTATCTTATCCCAAATCTCTTTGGCTGATGAGCATTGTCCCACTTTGAATTTCATCAAATCATATAATCCATACAGGATGGCACTCATTGCTATTTTTTGGTTCCTTTTTAATTCCTTCTCGGTTGCAATATTCAGAGGTTTATTTGGAGTAGTGTATCCTGAAAAAACTGAGTTCCAAATGTCAAACCTCTATTCCTGTAAAAATAATCTCATTATTCTACACTAGAAGGCATAGTTCTATCCATCAAACAATGGTGTTCCATTTTTGGTGCAATCCATGATCTATATTCCAATGGTTAGACTATTTTTCAAGGAACCTGATATGATACCAATTGTTGGAATATTCACTAATAATGAGAAGGGGTGTGAATCAATATTAGGCACTTTTTACCATTTTTAATCACAACATGTAAACATTGATTTATCAACAATTTATCACTTGTGACTGCATTCAAGATATCATAAACATATAACTACAAATACACAGTACAAAATATTTTTACGTGGAAACCCAAATGGGAGAAAACCACAGAGCGCTTTTAATGCATCAGAAGGTTACATTTACAGGAAGCACCAAATTACAAAATCATCCAAATACAACTGGAAGGAGGCTCCAACCCCCTTGTTTACATGCTCTAACCTGAATGAATCTACAACTCCCTAGATTCTACAGCTCCAACTGGAAGGAGGTTTCCACCCCCTAGTTTAGAGGCTCCAAGTTGAAGGAAGCTCCAACTCCCTAGATTCTCCAGCTCCAACTGGAAGGAGGCTCCAACTTCCTTAAATAAATATAAATATAAATAGAAGGAGGCTCCAACTGTAAGGAGGCTCATCCATTAAATATAAATAATAGAATCAACCTGTCACTATTATAGTCACTAATATTGATACGTCATCATCATCAAAATTGGTTCAAACCCAATAACCACGTAAATCTTATGCCAAGATCTCCAAGAATATCGCGAAATAATATATCCAAAATCACCAAGATATAAATCAAATCATGTTCCAAAATCCTCCAATATATACCTCATTCATGTGCAAAAACTCCAAGATATGTCTCAAATCATACACCAAAATATCCAAGATATGCCTCAAAGCATATGCCAAAAACCTCCAGTTTACAAGACTCAAGACATATACAAAAACATACCTTTCATCATGTGGATACCCTAAAGGATGAGATCTCAGACCATCAAACCTTCTTCAACTTCAACATCAAGAAAATAACATATTCCTTAAACCCTTCCTCAACCTTGTAGGACTGGATTAAGAAACAAGTATGGCCTCGCATGACAATTCTTATACAACTAGCGTGGTCCTCATAGAACACGCTATAATTGACCCGTAGGGGTCACCTTAGGTAAGGTTTCTCAAAAACCCTTCTCACGTTTACAACTCCGGGAACTCCATCCTTCGCATGATTTTGCTACTTCACTTGCGCTAAGCGATCACACACTTTCTTGATAAAAATGAGAGGCTCTTGATGTATATTTATATCCTTCCAAGTACACCTCCTTTACTTGTATTTAGGGTTGGCCTATAACTTCTTATTTGCAACCAATTTTCTCCTTTAATTGATTTTGGGGATGACTTATAACTTCTTGTTTGCAACGGTTTAGGGGAAAATTTTACATGAGCATATTTAAGAGGGTATATATTCTCAACCGTGAGGAACCACAGGGCATGTCACCTACCATTTGTAATGGATTTAAGAGGGATAAAATCCATGGAGGTTTTGCATGCATTTGCAATTTCCTTCATACTCATTTTCTTCAATCAACTTCAGGCTTCATGAACACACCTTTGGGGCTTCCTGCCATATTTTTAGGGCTTCTTGATCATACATTGCAACTTCTTTTATTAACAACTAGGGATTATTGTAGGATTCTTCAAAGCATCTTCCTAGGAGGGCCATGCTTAGATCTATGCCATAAGGGGACTACTTTGGAGACTCCTTCAAATAAACCCATCACTTTTACGAGATTTTGGACCTGCTTTGGCGCTTCTTCTAGGGTTTACATCAATGAAAACCAAATTTCCAACACAAAAAAGGAAAATGTAAATGAATTATGAAAATGAACTAGAAATGGAAATTAATTATGGGAAAATGTAAATGAAGTATGATAATGAATGCAAAAATTGCGAAAATATAGAAAATGGAAATATGGAAAATGGAAAATGGAAGAAGGAAATATGAAAGAAGGAAATAGGAAAAGTAAAATGGTAAATAGAAAATGGAAAATGAAAATGGAAATGATAATCAAAATGAATAAGTGGACACAAAAAATGAAATGAATAATGGAAATGAACATGGAAATGAATTATGAAAATGATTAAGTGATGGGTATTATGAAAATGGAAATGGGGTAAGTATAGAAATGGTTAGGTATGGAAATGGTTAAGTATGGAAATGATGAGGTATGGAAATAGTGTGGAGGATTGGAAAAATGTCTAAGTATGGAGAGTAGTGAGGAAGGAGAGTATAGTGGAAAGAAAGAAAAAATGGCTAAGTATAAAGTGTGGAGAGTGGAGAATGACAAAAATAGAAAAATGGCTAAGTATGGGAAAAGGTCATTATGCGGGTCGCGGATGTGAGAGGGTCATTTTATAGAATGAAAGACTGTGGGTTGTAGGACATGAGCATGGAAAAGGGTAAGTGGTATAGTCAGGTGTCTCACATCCACATTTTAAGAAAAATGGTTAAGTATGGGGCAAACATATGTGGGATAAAAATGATATATCTTGGCCATATGGGCTCTGTTTTGGATTTCATAAAGTGTTGAATAGAGCTAAGACATAGGGATATTTACTGAGAAGATAGACACAATAATTTTCCTTCCTTTAATATCTTTTTTTTTCTTTCTCTTTTATTTCAATGAGGAACCATCTCTATTAGCATTTTATTATGAAGACATGGAGAACTAAAGCTAATTGGAAACTTGTTGGGTCTTCAAGATCAACAATTGAATATTATTTAGAACTTTTCAAGTTTAACCCCAAAAACATTTGGTCTCTATTCGATGGGTGAAAACACATCAACAACAACCTTGGACAACAAGCAAGATGAATTTTAGTCTCGTATGGTTGAAGTGTAAAGTAATATCAATGGTCAACCTATAACTATTTTAATTGATTCAAGAGCTATCCATAGGTACATTGGTCCTAATCTTCTTGAGATATTTAATTTATGAAGACGAAATCATGGGAAATATTGGTTGGTTCATCTAGCTACAGAAGTTAAAAGAAGAATCAATGAGTTGGTTAAGGATTGTCCAACAGACATAAATGGACTTAATACAAAGACATATTTGAATATCATACCTTTTGGTTCATATGATTTCCTAATTGGTATGGATTGGTTGGAAAAGAATCAATATTGTTATAATAAGGAATTCACTTGTTTGGATGAGGAAGGGAACTTAAGAACAATACAAGGTATTCCAAGGGGAGTATCTATCAGATAGATTTCATCCTTGTAGCTGCAAGGAATCTTTAGGAAATGATGTTAAATATATGCATCTCATATGGAAGAGGAAAATAAGGATAAAGTGCCAAGTATTGAAGACCACCCAGCCTTAAAGAATTTGAATATGTATTTAGAGAGATACCAAGGTTTCCTCCAAAGAGAGATATAGATTTCTCCAATAATTTGATGCCTAGATCTGCCACAATGTCCAAGATTCCTTATAGGATGAGTACACCAAAGATGAAGGAATTATAGATGCAAATTAAATACATTTTAAATAAGGGGTATACATGCCCAAGTGTATCACCTTGGGGTTCCCCAGTGTTATTTGTGAAAAAGAAGGACGGAACCTTAAGGTTGTTCATTGATTTCAAGCAACTAAATAAGGTGATAGTGAAGAACAAGTATCCTTTGCCAAGGATAAATGATATTTTTATCAACTGAAAGATTCAAATATATTCTCCAAGATTGACCTCAGGTCAGGCTACCATTAGGTGAGGATTAAATAAGAGGATATAAATAAGAAAACATTTATAACGATGCATGACCATTACAATTTTACAGTGGTGCCATTTGGGTTGTCAAATACACTGACCATCTTCATGTGTTTGATGAATGGAATTTTCATAAATTACTTGGATACATTTGTCATTGTCCTATTGGATGACATAATTATATACTCTAAGTCTAAATAAGAGCATGGACAACATTTTATGATGGTGCTACAATTGTTGAGGGAGCATCAACTGTATGCCAAGATGAGCAAGTGCTCATTTTATTAGAGGCAGATACATTATTTGGGACATATTATTTCAAAGGAAGGGCTAACATTGAACCCTGAGAAGATAAAATCCATTGAAGGAAGGCCAACACCAAAGAATGTCTCAGAGGTGAGATCATTCATGGGACTTGCATGTTATTACAAAATATTTATTGAAGGCTTTTCAAGGATTTCACATACAATCACTTCTTTGAAAAATAAGGGTGTGAAGTTTGAGTGGACCTTTGAATGTGAAGAAAATTTTAAGCACTTGAAGAATTTATTGACAAGTGCACCAATATTAAATATTTCTAATCCAAATGAATATTTCAGTGTGTGCAGTGATGCTTGCAAGGAAGGAATTGGAGGAGCCCTTACTCAAAATGGACATGTGATATGCTATGAGTCAAGGAAGTTGAAGAAACATGAGTGACACTATGCCACACATGATTTAGAATTGGTATCCATAGTTCATGCCTTGAATATGTGGAGTGTTACACATCAAAATTTCACTCTTAAGTGTCACAAAGTAACGTATGCACCTTGTTAAGTGTCGCATACATTGTCTCAAGTGTCGTATGAACCTTACCAAGTGTCGCATTCACTTTGCTAAGTGTCACAACCCCTTGAAACCATGAAATACATTTGTCAGAATCCCTAAGTTAGTTTGGAAGAGAAAACCAACCATTTGGGGTCTGAAACCACACCTTTTTGATGGAAACTTTGACCATTTTTGGGAATTTTAGAAGGGTGTATCTCCCATACTCATGCTGAGGAGGTGCCAATGCTCCCGCTGTTTTGCTTAGGGGGTGCCAATGCCACTCTGTCTCTCACTCTAAGGGGGTGCCACTTTGGTTAGAGGGTAATATGGAATATTCCACCTTTTCCTAAGGAACAACTCTTAAGGGATGAGGTTGTTTTGGTCAACTCCTATAATATGGCTCTATCTTATTATAAAATCCCAACTTAAGGAGCCATGTCCTCAATGAATTCCCTAATTATTCCATGGTGGTTAAGCCTCTCAAACCTATATATTGAAGGTATTTACATGGTGAAGGGGGAAGGAAATGACTGAAGTATCATCAATTTGATCATACGATATTCGTGCAAGGGATGGATGAGGAGAACATGGAGAAGGTGTTGCAGCATCAAACATGGCTTGTAATTGCTTGTAACTTGTTTTTCAAATTAATATTAACTTGGCCTATTCCCTTCAAGTTCATGTGTTATTCATTTGCTTGGATATTGTAATTTCAATATTCATAGATATATTTGATTTACTTGATCATACAGAGTAGGAGGAAGAGTTCCTTTTATGGTATTTGTAGGACTTCATTTGCGTTAAGGAGTTTGGAGATCAAGCCCAGGGTTGGAGCAACAAATATGAACATCGTGATAAGGTATGATACATTCTTCTTCTATATTTCTTGATTGGTTGAATTAGATTTATGGGGAAAGTAGAAACCATTTTTTTAATTATGTCTTTGGACCAAAGAAGGGGTATTTGTCCAAAGGGGAGCATAACCTATCTGCAGGGTAAGATTTCTCACAACAGAAAAATGACAAATCTGCTGGAGAGGGACTTTGACTAGTATTTCATTTGTTTCAGATTGAATCCTTACTTGTGATAAGATATTGATTTTTTGATGCTTTATTCTTAGTTAATTCCCCTTCCCTCATTTTTATTGAAGAGTTTACAGAGTCATTAACTGAGTCTCTACTGAGTTCGATTTTTTGGAAGCCATTTTCAATCTTTTTCAGGACCAACACTCCCCTGCAGTTCATACTAGAGAACCACTATCCTGACTAATGCTCCCCTAAGCCTCCTATGGAGTGCCATATCTCTTTGTTCCTTTGGTAAAAAGGGTTCCAGTCTCACCTTTCAGGTGGTTTTATGAGTTTCTTCTTGGTTCTGCTCAGTCTACTATTGAGAGGATTTTAGCCCAGAGTCTCCTAGTTTATTTGTGACTTTGTTTGGATTGAGGTATTGACATTGATCCAGTCATTTAATTCCATTCTTTGAGTTTTCATACTTCTCCTCTTGGGTTAACAAGATCCCTTGGTTCATCCTGCCTTTTAGTTTTCTGATCTTCATCTCACAACGTTTTTAGATTGCTTGATTGTTTAGAAGTTTTCATCAACTAGATTTTGCAAAGGTTTTTTGGTATTGAGCGCTTTTTCTCTTCATTGTAACATCTCACTTTCTAATTGATTAGGAATCCCTTGTTTTCCAAAACAAATCCTTGAATGATGTTTCTTTTTGTTCATTTTTAAGGATTTCCGTGAGTGTTTGTCTTCTTTCTCTTATACATCTTCGAGTCCTTGATTGAACAAGTTATCTAACACTTTGTTTCTTTCAGTTCTAATAAATTTTGAGTATGCTTTGTTTGATTTATTTTTTTCCTCATATTTCTTTGTGTCAAACATTGATCTTTTTCATTTCTCTTGAAAGTTAATAAGTATAAAATCTTTCATATCTCATTGCATACATAATCAAAAAATAATTTTTTTCATTCTTTAGGAAATTTGTTTTGGTACACGTTTAGAAAAAGAGCTAGTTTTGCATGTGCATTTTGGATTTCAGAAACATTTTCTTCATAGTTTGGCATCATATTGTTCCTAGAGATTGAAAGTTTCATTGTGAGTACTTGCTTGTGTTAAGAAGAATATAAATCTTCTCCTTCCCATACATAGAATTCATCGAAAAGAATGAATTGCATCTCAATATTCTTTTCCATTCTATTGGAGTCGAGTCTCTCACATCATCAATTTCATCTCCATGAACCTTATGAGTTAAAAGACATTAAAATCAAACATGCACTAACAAAATCCATTAGAACATTTTTTTGTTTTAGAATACCAACAATAGCACAGGATTATGGTCTTTGGATTAGGAAAAGTGAGAAAATCATCCAATACTAATAAAGAGATTGTAGAACACTAAATATTGAAAAAATACAACTTTGATATAAGCATAGCCAGGAACCCCCTCTAACACAGGGGATA
This sequence comes from Picea mariana, assembly GCA_032191745.1. Taxonomy (NCBI): domain Eukaryota; kingdom Viridiplantae; phylum Streptophyta; class Pinopsida; order Pinales; family Pinaceae; genus Picea; species Picea mariana. The sequence goes on from JASDQU010010241.1 coordinate 433,081, forward strand.
CACACGTGGTCATGTGTAGAAGAGAAATGGATATTACCCCTCCAAAGTTTGACCAATCGTAGTAGAAAGAGCGTATACTGGGGATTTTTATTGAAGTGTCACTGGTTTCATTTGGTCTCGGTGCTTCATGAATCATGAATCCATTTGGAGTCCTTAGGATTTTTAGTAGACCACTTTTCTTCAGTCCTCTAGAAAAATTTCAAACTTTGATATCTTGTCCATACGTTTGGTTCCGACTGTCAACTGTACCCGCTCGGAGGATGACTACGAGGTGGTAACCTTAGTGGAATTTCTTAGGTATATACAGAGGTGACTTTTGACCCAAAAATATTCGTTGGGCTCAACATGGTTTTTTACACAGTCATTACTCCACAAACATCCCTTGGTGCTATGGTTTTAATCGAAGATAGTGGTGGGAGTCATAGTTACTGTGGCCTCTTCCCTTGAAAAAGTATCATTTGGATACCTTCAGGGGGTTTTTAACTCTCCCACATAATTTCTTCCTCATGTCAATACTTTTCGGTTCAGGTTTCATGAGTTAAGCGCACAATTTACAAGAATTTTAACGTTGGCCCCCTCCACCTATCACTAGGCGGGTCCCTTGGGGACGGGGTCCTTTCGCAAAGGATAAGATTAAATATGGTCACAATTATGGAAAAAAAATGTTTCCATGTTGTATTTATCAGGACAATATTTCCAATGGGGTATCATGGGCCTAATTTCGAGTCTGTATGACCTCGTACAAAGGATGCAAAGTTAGCGTCACCCGAATGGACAAAACCAATAGATGTGACTTCCTGGTCTGATTTTGTTCATATTATTGTTTCAAAAGGAAAATAAAACTTATACATGTTTTAGGTAAGTGTGAGACCTTTCCAACGGTATATCCCGTGCTTGGTTTCAACTCCTGGTTGGTAAGAATGAGCTCTCGCAAGTTCATGACCAATTTCAGACACCAAATTGGTTGCAATGCTTAGGGGTTTATAAAGTGTTGGTAAATAGTTTTAGATCAGAGATTCAGGAATTTCATGTTGTAATAGACTCATATACCTTTCCAAGGACTCCTCATTTTCCTCATTCCAACCTCAGATGGCTCGGTTAGAGACGTCACAAGTTGGTCAATTATTTCGGGCAAAGGGGGACAACCAACTCAGATGGCAAGGTTTCATGATAGCTAAAATAACCATTAATGGACCCAACACAAAAATATATGGCCACATATTTGAATTAATCATCGATACCTTTCCGAAGGTACCTCATTTTCCTCGATTGGATATAGTATGGCGATTTAGCTCCTTTCGCAAGATTGGGTGTCATGTGGGCCCACCAGCAAGTTAGGGTTTTTGGACCGACAACTATTCTGAGCTTAAATCAAGGATTGGGGTGGAATTATTTCAGATTGGTGACAACATATTCTCTATGGGCTCGTTGAGACCTTTCCAACTATGTGCCCTGCATCCAATTCTGACTCTGTCTCACCTGGAAACTTTTTGAGGATAAGTCAACAGCAACAAGGTCAAAGTCAAAGTCAAACTTTGACTTGCATAGTTTTCAAGGAATATTAAAAAAATAATTGGAAAAATTTATAAAAGTTTTTTCAGAAATTATGGAAAATGGAGGAGAAAACACGTGGCCTCCTCATGCAATTTTTTGGAATTTTTTTTTTTTTTTTTTAAATTGGAAAATACAAAACCCCCCCTCTCCCCTATCTCAAGGCATTTTGGCATTTTGGCCAAGGGGAGGGGGAATTGTTGGCACTTGAATATGTTTTGAGGAACACTTGGTCATATTTGATCGTTTTTGGACATCGACAGCCTATCAAAGATGGAGCGCTAGGCGAAGCAGAGATCATGGGATCTTGGTCCACTTTTGGGCCCTCTTAGGGTTTTGGGTTAGTGTAATGGGAAAGGGATGTTGGCTCGTGAGTTTACCCATGATTAGGCCCACTTTTGTAATGTATAAATAGAAGGATAAACAAGGTAAGACAGAGTAGATATGATTGTTTAGTGCAATTGGTAGTGGATCTATGTGATGTTGAATAAGTGCTATGTGCGAACTGTGTAAGGCTTGTAAGGCTAAGTGAAAGTTACTGTGAGGTTTCTATAGAAAGCTAAGTATTGTAACACAAGGAAGAAGGATCTAGCGAGATGCGCAGATCTTATGTCCTATGAGAAGAAGGGTTTTGAGGCTTTGTGCTTGTAACAGATTGAAGATGACAATAAAGAAGAATATCTTGTGGACGTAGCACCAGGGTGGGAGTGAACCATGTAAATTTGTGTGTTATGCTCTGTGCTTTGATTCAATGTGTTTTTGCTTATGCTATGTGCTTTGATATATCCACTTATGCTCTATGCTTCTTAGATATATATGATTGTTAGATCTGATGTGTATGAGGATGCTTAGTGTTGATCTACTGGATCTGATCTGGGTTACTATGGTTAAGTACTGAAATATTGTAGATCTTAGTGTACACCGCTATGCTCTATGCTATCTGCGAAGTAGAATAAGGGTTGAATATTGACGAATGATCGATGCTAAGTTCTCTGTAAATGATATAATCACAGATCTGTGTCCTAGCTAAGGTTGCATACACCTGAGTCTTGCAACCACCCCTGCCTCTACCTCGGGTGAGACTTCATCTACTTCGCAGTTGTTGCCAAAAGTGTCAGTAGTTATGGCTTTGTTGGTGCACTCTTGAGAATTGAACCATGGGTCTGCCCCTGTGCTAATAGGAACTCTGCAATAGCCTTCCATGGCAGTAGAAGGAGGTCTCCTGGTAGTAGGTGCAACTTTGCATTGGGTAGCCAACCAACACCATGCAATAGTCTTTAGGCATTGAGCCAGGTAAACACCCATTCAGCCCCATTTCAATGGAAAAAATCTTGCTAGGTGTGGTGAAATGTGTGCATAAAAAAATGTATTTCTACGTTCATGATGTTTGTATCAGTACTGCTTCATATTTCATGTCATGTTTGTTGGTTCAATTTTTCTGGTTGTTGAAATCAATTAGTTGTGTGTGCAAATGATGCAAAGGGGAGGGGATTCAAACCACTTTTGGGCACCATGCCCAAGCCTCCATGGCCCCTTTAGATGTTTAAATTTCTCAGTTGGGTTGAAGTTGCAGGCATGTGCATGGCCATTTGCAGGCCCTGGGATTTGAACCCCAATGCCCTCCCTTTTCCTCTACCCAGAAATCCCAGAAATGGCCCAGAAATTCAAAGGGAGGGGAGGAGGTTTGAACCCATAACCTATCGCTCCTAAAAGACTATGTAAAAAAACCACTTAAAAAAAAAAAAAAAAACCTAATTTTGGGGGTGGCTGGCCGTCGATACTCCACCTGACCACCAAAACCACCTCAGCCTCCACCTGCATGCACCAGATACGACCTCCACCTAAATGTGCACTCGACCTCCTCTCCACCTCCTTCAACCCTCTCCAAAACACCATTCCTCCTCCATGCACTCGTCCTCCTCCTCTCTTTCCGTTTCCCACAAACTTACCGTCCTCTCCTCCAACCTGCGCATGCCCCTTCCTATTGCTCCCTCCTCCTCGGCCTCCCTCACACATGAAATAACTCACCCCGTCCACTCTTCCCAACCCACACTCACCTCCCATCCTCCATTCCCTTATCCATCTCCCTTGTTCACAACTACCTCCAAACCTCTCCTCTCCTCTGCGTGCATGCACCATTTCCACCACTGCTCACGACAAATCCTCCCCTTACCCCTCTCTTCTCCTCCTAGACCCACCACAATGCTCTCCTCTCCTCTGTGTGCAGTAACCACTCACCTATATGATGCCCTCCCATCCACACTCCCCTCTTCCCAAACCCTTTCCACCACTACACTCCTCCCATATCCCTCTCCCCTTCCCCCACACTCCAGCACAACCTTCCCATACTGCGCGTGAGCCCTCCCTCCTCTCCACTCCTTCTCCACTTGTGCACAATCCCTCACCCTAGCTCGCCACCTCACCTCCTCTGATCCTCCATACCTGTAGGCCCTTTGTCACTTCAGCCTAGTTGTATGGACGATCACGGGGGCCACATAGGGGGTTTGATCTGGGGCTTAATTTAATTTAAAAATTCGTTTTGTTATATATAGTTTTATATGTATTGAAGTTTTGTTTCTAATTTTAAAAAAAGAATTATATATATATAATAATAATAATAATAAGAATAAGAATAAATTTATTATTAAAGGTTTACAATAAAATTAAAAAATTTTAAATAAATTTTATTTACATATTTAAAACTATACATTAAAAAATTAAAATCCCCCCCTAAGGGTCACTGGCCTGCTTTAATTGCATAAATTTACCATAAAAAGGTCGATTTTCACCCATGAATAGTAGAAACGACTGATGCGAAGTCAGGAATGCATCCATGGAATTCACCTCCATCAATTCAACACATGTTTTCAGTGGCATGTCCCAGAGCGACAAGGACTCATTATTGGCCCGACAAGCATGCACCATAAGGAGGCCTAATTGGGGGTCTCCAAGGCCAAATTGGGTTGGATGAGGAAAACCCATTTTAGATACAGGTATGTAGGCTTATAGAATCCTATCAATTCTAGTGTCCAGCCCAAAATATTTCCCCAACTTTAAAATTTTCCCTGATCAATCTCCCGACCTGCTCCTTCCACGTACCTTCCCGAGGCCATATCTTACTCATCCAGAGTCGGTTTTGCACCAAGAGAAAGGAAGTGGAAAGGTAGAGGAAAGATATACAACACGGGAACAATAAATAATAGTTTTGTGGCTATTTTTTATAGGTAAATATCCTCTCAAGGTTCAGGCCCAGGGGGTCCACTCACCAAAACAAGCCCAAATCGAAGCCATGCTTCGGCTAGCTCACAGGGAAACTTATAGGCAGAAAAGGGGGGGTATAATTAGGTATGAAAAGTGATTGAACGACAAGAATTTCCTTACTTACAATGACCAAATCCCAAAGGCCCCTTACCCTCTGAAGTAACTCAACAATTTCCCCACACCTTAGGGCTTCATCCCGGTGAATCCGAAAGCCATGGATGGCCAAGAATTGTCCTAAACCACCTCATCTACAACTAAAAAACATGGTAGCAGTCAAAGATTCTTTTGTATGGCACAAATCCCAAGGAAAATGGTGATGTGGCATATTGGTTTTGTCATTTTATGAAAAATGACTTTTTGTAATATGAAGTCTCGCATGATTTGCTTTTTGATATGTATACATTGTAATTAAGAGGTCAAATCAGATTTGATAAGATTCCCTTTTGGATAATATTCTCTTTGAGGATAAGGTTACTTTTTGAAAAAAAGACAAAAAGACTTTAGGGTTGGTCCACTTGTCACTTTTCCAAAAGTGACAAGTGTCTTGTGACCTAACCCTAATCCTTCACCTCTCCTTTATAAATAAGAGGGTTGACATTATAAATGGGGAGGATGAATATAGTAACAAAGCTCTGCTGAAATTTTCCAAGAATCTTTGTGTGTGTGATACTTGTTAGATTTTAGTTGTTGGATGTGTCATTTGTTGGTTAAGGGTTGATGGGTAGGAGTAAATGCTTGTTATGTTAGCTATCTCAAGGAGGGATTGGTTAGTTCTTCCTTGGGTTTAAATTTCTTTCTTTCATCTTCTAACAGCTTGGTTTAACTTGTTTGATGTGTTTTAATCCATATTTTCTGAAGTACTCAATTATTTTCAGACTTAGCTAGTGGTTGGGAGTCCTAGGGCCTCTTAGGACAACCCTCAAATAAGCCCCTTAGTTGGTTGTTCATACTTGTTTGCTTTCGATTTTCATTCATGTATATTTATGTTATTTTTTCCTACCATTAACCTTGTTGTCCCAAATAGGAAAGTTGGTCATTTTGGTCAATTCCCCCCCACGAGACAACCATCTTAGTTGGTTGTTATATACTTTTTATGTTCAACTTTATGTTACATTTAATTCAGTTTTTCCATACATAAATACTAGAATTTCGTTGTTTGCCTGCAAGAACATAACCAATCACCTATTCTGCTTCTCCTAAACGGTTGGGGACCACCTAAAGACCTGTTTGAGGAAAAGGGGCCAGCAAGACAACAAAGAAAAAACATCAAATTCGATTGGTAAATCTACCCAATCACTCTCATATTCATTTTATATATCACTTGCACTCATTCCAAAATTTTTGGCACACATACCAATGTGGATATGCTTAATTTGTGTAGATAGCTTGAGTAGTTTACTTGTGAATTTATGTTCAAAACTCTGATCTATACTTGCGTAGATAATCATCACAATTTTTATATTTCAAACACTAAAATTCCAATCCCCATATAAGGATTCAGTTAGGGTTTTCATGCACATGGCGGCCTTGTTTCTCGCAAAGAGCCTCAACCCATTCCTTTAGGTTGAATGGTGTAATCATTACTTGTAAGTAGTTAATATGGTCATATTTTCATTGTATAATTTTCATTGATTAATCTATAAGTGGATGCCCCTAAAGGGGCCATACAAAAATCAACAAGCTAAATACACACAAAAAGCCACAAAATACTTGAAAACAATTTAGGGGTCCACCCCATAAACTCAAAACAAACTTATACTATTTAGCTAGATACATATACACATTATTTAGCTCTGAAATATATGTCACCTACCTATTTACTTGTTTTTTGTATATAGTTTTAGATATATTTGAAATTTAGTGACCAGGAGGCACACTTGTGAAAGCAATACATGACCTCGCCACGTGGATGGTCTGGTGTTTCATTTCAAGAAATTTCAATTTTGTAGGATACTAAGAGTCAAAGAGAGGGAGTCTTCATCAGGAGCCCCTCAAAAGTTGTCTAGTTAGTACAAATCAAGTGGTCTTTCCTTTGTTCCACGCGGTCAAGGAGTTAATTATCTTAGCTTGGTTGGAATACTACTCTTCTTGGGTAAGCTTAGTTAAAACTCCCTTTAGGGGGATCCTGGGCCTCTTCCTTTTTGTAGGTATCCTTCTTCCATCCAAGTGACTTTAAGAGCCCGAAAGTGCTAGTGACGAAAAGTGGCTAATCCCTTCTTCTTTGAACTGCCTGGGGCACGCTTCAACCTAGCCACCGTGGTCTTCTAGGAATACTCTTATTATACTAGTTGGAATAGTTCTGGGATGTGTTTTCCTGATAGGGATAACATTCAAAATGGTGTGGTGGCCAACACATGTGTTAAAAAATAAAAATTCACCAATAAAATACTTTTAATGTCAACATTCCATAAGTCCACCTTTCACCCACGAACCAAAAATTGAAGTTGTGAATACTTCCCTTATATCATAGTTGTAACAACTTGAGAAAAGGATGTTCATCCCCTTTTACAACCCCCTTTTTTATTTAATAGTCTTTCAGGATCACTTCCCGGGTCACCTGGGGGGTATCAAGCCATTCTGAGCTTGTTTCCCTGTCTTAAAATCTTTAAACAACTTGTTGTTTTTAATTCACATCCATTTAAAAGGACTTGTCTGTATATTTTAAGCTCATGTTTCACCCTTTTTTTCACTCTTTCACTTGAGGCATCCATTGGTTAATTATCTAGGACACCGTTTTACCCCGGGGACCGATTCTGGGCCATTTTCCAATGCTTTAAGGGAGTGAAAAACTCATTGTTTGATTTATTTAGTTCTCTTTCCAAACAATCGTCAAGCTTATTTTCATCCTATTGTCCATATTTTTCACCCCCTAGGCCATTTTGGCCATCCAGGAAGTTGAGGGAGGACAAGACCCAGGGTGGGTGGTCCTGAGAAAGACTTCTTGTAAGTATTTCACCTCTCTTTTTTCCCCTTCATTACCGCCTCAGGAAAAGGACCACCTAAGGTGTGGATAGTCTATGCCTCATGCCAAGCTATCAAAAAGTCTATAACCGGCTTCACATTCGGATAGGCCAGATCTATCCCAATGAATGGATTTTTCTTATAACAGCGACTATGGGGGTATTCCCACAATACCTAGGGCAGATGTCATATCACACTCTCATTACCCTTGGAGGGTTATCCTATGAAAGAGAGGGTTTTTTTCACCAAGAAGGGCTGTTACGTGGAGGTCGGGGTAACTGTTTCTCATTTCTTTGCTTGTGGCTTGATATCCCATCTTTGGAATATCCTTGAATCTATTGTTGCTTGGTTGATTTCTTTCATTTTTCTTAGGAGTGTGTTTCTTTGACTTTCGTAGTCGACCTTAGGATCAAATATCTCATAGTATACAAGGTATGGATCCTGAAATTCAGGAACCTCAACCCAATGTTTCTTACAAGGAAATGATTGAATATCAAACTTCTGAGTCCAGGAGTGTAGCTCTTGAAAGTGGACAACATGTTGAAGAACCAACCACAACCTTCATAGAAAGCCTTGCATATTACACAAATCCTCTTTTTACTGATCCAATCAGCCTAACACTCACTGATCCAACATCCACAAGATTTATTGATGCATATTTTTCTTACATTTTACTGCTTGGTTCAACCACTACACAATCTTTTGGCATGAACCCACGATATTTTGGCTTTCCTAAAGGACTTGGAAATTTATTTTTATCCACAACTACTGTAGTTGATATTGTTGGTGCTTCTTATTTGTTGGGAATATCGATGACCCAGGTAACCCTAACTCAACCACTTGCGAATACATATCCCTTCGCACATTGGTCACGTAATATTCCTACTTCACTATTTCCACACACACACACACCAAGTGCTTTACTTGGTCATCCCATCAGTCAGATGGCCAAAAATCAATTCATTCACACCACCATGGTTACACAAGATACTCAGCCTCCATATAACACCTTATAGATGAATACACCTTACATTGAAGGTCAATATTCAATGGGAGTCCAACCTTTAGCTGGGGGAAACCTCCAGCTAGAGGACAACATTTTACTGGGGGGAAACCTATGTGGTTGCAACACCAACAATCCTGGTGGAAATCATCTCATGAAATTCCTTCTATACCTACTACCACTGGCCTATATCATGTACAACCATTTCCAGAAGTTTCTAATCCTTTTTGGGGTCAACCCAATCCAATGAGCATTCCTCAGCAAGGAAAAATTTCCTATCAATATGTAAACCCCATGATTCCAACGCAACAGTCCCTTCAAACATAGTATATGGTAGGTCCATCAGACCAACCAAAATACATGGGGCGACCATCAGTTCAATCTCATTATGTAGGAGTTCCATCTATTCAATCACAATACATAGGTGGACAATCAGGACAACCACCTTACATGGGTGGACAACCTAGGAAACCACCGTACGTGGGAGGACCATATAGTTTTTCCATATCACCGCATCCTGAATATGCTTGTACTAGTGTTTTTATGCCACATGGTTATCACCAATATCCACATGCTAAATGAAAATTACCACTTTTTTCTACGTTAGATATTCCATATCTATCGTGTTTGAAAAATGATCCCATTCTACATGTCTCGTTTTGGCCCGCCATCCCTGCCAAATTACTGTCCCACATCCTGAAATTTGACGAAAAACCTAGGGAATATCCTAAAAATCATGTTATGAATTTCCATTTATGGTGTTATTACAAGTCTTTTATGGATGATTCCATTTGTTTGAAACTTTTTCAGAGAACACTTACAAGTGCAACAACCAAATGGTATATTGAGCTACCACGTAACTCATTTGTCGACTTTAATTATCTTTCTATGGCTTTCCTGACACATTTTTAGTTTCCTATATGGTATGACACCAGCACAAACCTTTTGACCTCTCTCTAAAAATCCTCTTCCACCCACATATATGATCATATTCATGAATGGAGGCGACATAGACGATTGATTAAAGGATGCTCCAATTTTGGACCAACTCCTCACAAATAGGTTTACAAAGTTGTTATTTCCACCCATCTCCCATGATGTTTCTATGGGGAATGTTGTTACTAAGAAGTAGTCTATCAGTCATGCTTAATATTTGGACTTGGTATATTCCCATTTTGACACAATTTATGATCTGATCTCTCATGCTCCTCGTCCTTCGAATGATCCTAAAATACCTGCTCTTGAACCAAGTTCCATTTCAGACACCAAAGCTACTTCCGATCCTGCTCAAACCTCCAAGGTGAATGTTGTCCAATCCAATTCATCTCAGAAAATGGGAGGTAAAAAGAAACATAAGGGTAAATCCAAGAAATCTTATGGCCAACATGATACTACAAAGATTGTTGATACTCAACCGAAAAGGAAGGCTAATTTTCCCTACATTATTTGTGAGGAAGACCACTACATGAAATATTGTCCTCATCATGAGGAAGTCGCTAAGTTTATGAAGGGTACCTCTCAACCTCCAGTGTTAACTAAACCTTTCCCGGTTCACCAACAACATCTGGTTTCCCAAAATCCTGTCCCTCCACAAGGGGGAAACACATGTCATTCCCACCATGAGGATGGTTATTCAAGATCCTTTAAGGTCTATATGTTTAAATAAGTCAATGTAAAGACTCGAGAAAAAACATATGACACAACTTCAGGTGACCAGGCCAATGGAAATGCTATCAATCATCCCTCCACATCCACTCCTCTTCAATCTTGCACCCCTCTTCAGATTGAGAAGCCAATTTCTGATGCAGTGTTGCACCTACCAAAGGGCACAATTCAAAAAGAGACATTTAATCCAAGTTCTCGTGCCATTCAAAAATACAATTTGTTGAATATTTGGTGCAAGCACCCTGTTCTATGTCATCCCTCAAAGTTCTACAGAAATGTCCAAGTCAACATAGAACCTTGTTGTCATCTATTGGGGCCATGGATCCAGAGGAATCAAATCTTATTATGTTTAATCCAAACTATTTTAAGAAGAGGATCTCACATCACCTAACATTCCAAATTCAAATTTTGGCTGGTGCAAAAAACATCCATCACACTGTTTTGGATGAAGGAGCCTCCACCCGTGTCATGTGTTTTCCTTGCTGGAGAGCCCTTGGTTCTCCTAAACTTATTCATTCTCCTACCATGCTCAAAGCGTTTGATTGATGTGGTTTCCAACCTCACATAATCTTGCAATATTTTGTTTTGACATTAAAGGGTAAAACTGTTTCTATCGATATTGAAGTAGTTGACGTACCCATGGATTAAAATTTAATACTTGGTCGTGTTTGGTTCTATGCGATGACTGTTGTCACATCTTCGATGTTTCCCATTTTACAATTTCCCCATCAAGGGAAATTTTTCACTGTTTATCAACTTGACTATATAACTCTATATCTCCACAATTCTGCAGCGAATAATGTCCCTTTTATAGGACAATATATTCTTGAGAGCATAGGAGTAGGTCTCCTTAAGGATTCATCGCTCATGGGGTTTTTTCATTTACCTGCTCCTGACACCCCGCAGGTTTCCACGTTAAATATGATTTCATATAAGGTGGGACAATCCATAGAATCACTTGATCCTTTGGTAGTACCTGGTCCTTATGAGCATAGCCTCCGGAAATCATGCTGGAATGAAACCACTAGCTTCTACCATGCAAGTTGGGGGAAAAGTACATCTAGAGAAACACACTGCTAGGAGTGATCCTCGCTTGGGGGTCATTCACATCGTAATGTAGTCGTCTTTTCTAGAATGAGTTTAGTCTTTGTTCTTTCTCATGCTCGCAAATACATGAGAATAGGTTATCGAGCTCAATATTTGTTCTTTCTCATGCTTTTTAATACATGAGAATAGGTTACCGAGTATACTTTGATCTCTTTTTCGGACTCATAAAATCTATACAAAAAAAGAACTTTTTGGAGTCTCCTTTAAGCTCTTTTCAGATTCCCTAAACATGAAAATATTGCCGAGTGAGATTTTTTCCTTTCACACTCGTTAAAAGGTGTGAAAGATCATCTTTCGAGTGATATTTTATCTCTTTTTCAGCCTCACGATTCTAATTATGAAAAAAAAATACTCTAGTCAAGAATGACTAGAAGATTTCTCCCCTATATTGTTTTACACTTTTTTCGAGCTTGGGAGACTAAATTTATGAAAAGGTAACCCATGGAGTTGTCTTTAAGTTCTTTTTAGACTCTCTAAACATGAAAAAACACTGAGTTTACCTTCTTTGGGCTTATAAAATTATGCATTGAAGGACCTATGTGAGTCCAATCTCTAGGACCCATACAAGATAGAACCCCTCCTTCTTCAAGTTTGTTAGACATATGTCGAGGGACTCATTAAAGATGAGCTATACCAATCATCTATTATCCTCCTCAAGCTCGTTAAGAAAGAAAGGGGTACTCACCAATCATGGTGGGGGGAAATTTAAAGGAAGTGGATCAAGTTTTTGGAATCCATTATGACAACTATTGTTGTCTCCCTTGAACATTGCACCTATTTGTGTCTCATATTACAGTTGGTTAATATGCTTGTCTCCGAGTCATACCAATTCCATGTGTCTTTATACTTTTTCATTCCAGTTGAAAAGTGATCTTATTATTGATACATTATGTTCTTGGTATTTGTCGAGTCAATGCTTCCAAGTCATTTTTTCGTGCCTCACAATGTTCAAGGGAAATTTCACTTCAACCCATCCATCTGCAGTAGTACTAGTTTCCATTTCATGTGTCACTCTATACTCATTTAATCCACCGTATCACATCACTTTCCTATGTCATTTTTATGTCTATGATGGGAGATATATCATGGCCCTCCTTCGACAGGTCTTTTCCTGTCGTCTTTAACACATTATCCAAGAATTAGACTTAGAAACCAGTTAATACCTTGAGACCTGCATTCCTCAATAGAAGGCCTCCTCGCTTTCGACAGTAGGTTTACACCATTGACCTCTGATCGGATGACTACATGTATGTTCGACCTCAACTCCCTTATTCACATTCGTTGGAATGTACTAGGGTACCTTAGGAGTCATTTTCATCATTGGTGATTTACCTCACACTTGTTAACGATATACCTCAATGACCAGTAATCAAGTGGTTTCTACCATGTTCAACATCAAGTCATCTATTCACATGGCTAGATTCATACCATTTCGGGATCAGGACGAAGACCCTGGGCTAGGTGATCACTTTGTTATGTGCTTTTCCAAGGCTATGATGGAGATAATTTGAGCATGTAAAATATTTTAGTACAATCACCATGCTGGCAATCCTACTTATATATATACCAACACATAGATCTGCATTGTATTGGTCAACAACCATGCTTTGAGTCAACTCATATCCCAAGCATAGGTATTCCTACCTCGGGAATGGAACATATATGTATACTAATTGTTGATTGTTTGCATATTTTTTTGGGTTCTTCTACTCCAAAACCATTTCATTGAAGAATTTGTAGAGTGTTTCAGCCATTAGTTTCTCTTCTGACTTCACACTTTAGGGGGCATCCATTACAGATCAAAATGTCACACTTAAGTGTCACAAAGTAACGTATGCACCTTGTTAAGTGTCACACACACTGTCTCAAGTTTCATATGCACCTTACCAAGTGTTGCATTCACTTTACTAAGTGTCATAACCCCTTGAAACCATGAAATACATTTGTCAGGATCCCTAAGTCAGTTTGGAAGAGAAAACCAACCATTTGGGGTTTGGAACCAAACCTTTTTCATGGAAATTTTGACCATTTTTTGGAATTTTAAAAGGGTGGCACTCCTCTACTCATGATGAGTGGGCGCCAATGGTCTCCCTAACTTTCTTAGGAGGTGCCAATGGTGATTTATATCTCACTCTAATGGGGTGCCACTTTGGTTAGAGGGAAATATGGGATCTCCCACCTTTTCCTAAGGGCCATATATTAAGGGATGAGGTTGTTTTGGTTGACTCCTCTACTATGTCTCTATATTAGGATCAAATCCCAACTTAAGGAGCCATATCCTCAACCATTTCACTAATTATCCCATGGTGGTTAAGCCTCTCAAACCTATATATTGAAGGTATTTCCATGGTGAAGGGGGAAAGAAATTGCTCAAGTATCATCATTTTGATCATAAAAGATTCATACAAGGGATGGATGAGGAGAACATGGAGAAGGTGATACAATGTCATAAATGGCTTGTAAGTTATTGTAACTTTTTTTCCAAATTAATATTAACTTGGCCTATTCCCTTCAAGTTCATGTGTTCTACATTTTCTTGGCTATTGTCATTTCACTTTTCACAGATAGATCTACTTTACTTGATCATATATAGTAGGAGGAAGATTTCTTTTGCTGGTATTTGTAGGAATTAATTTGCATTAAGGAGTTTGGAGATCAAGCCCAGGGATTGGAGTAGCAAGAATGAACATCTCAATAAGGTATGCCACATTTTTCTTCTCTCTTTCTTGATTGGTTGAGTTTAAAGGGATAGTAGTAGCCATTTGTTTACTTCTGTTTTTGGACCAAAGAAGGGGTCTTCGTCCAAAGGGGAGATTAACTTTTCCATAGGGAAATATTTCTAACAACATGGAGCTATTATCTTATGGGAACAATATTTGAGCTAAGGATAGACCATAGTTGCTGAAATATTTGTTTGGACAACCAACATTGAATGCCGAACAAATTAGATGGTTGTAATTCCTTAGTGAGTATGAATTTGATATAAATCATATAAAAGGTAAAGAGAACTAGGTGGATGATGCACTCAACATGAGGGTTCATGATATGTATTCTAAAACCATTATCATGTACAAATATGATTTAAAAGACATAATTTTGGAAGCTGCAAAATCAGATCAACATTATGTAAGAACAAAAGAAATACTACAAGAAGGTAATTTTTAGCAAAAAATTAAATATTATGAGTTGAGAGAGGATGGAATCCTCATGTACATGGGAATAGTTTATGTGCCTAAATATAAGGATTTTAAAAATATGGTGCCTAGAGAAATGCATAATGTGCCTTATGATAGACACCCAAGATACCAGAAAACAAGTGCAGTTGTAAAGAGCCAATATTTTTGGTCTAGTATGAAAATAGAAGTGGCTAATTATATATTCAAATGTCTAGAGTGTTAGAAGGTAAATTTTGAGCACAAATATCTAGTTGGATTGCTACAACCATTTCCCATTCTTGAGTGGAAATGGGAAGTTGTGAAAATTGATTTTATCACCAAGCTTCCCCCAAAAATAAATCTGTGTGATTCCATCATGGTTGTGGTTGATCCAGATGGATATCGGTGGCCACCCACCTTTTCCAATTGGCTCAAAATGGTTTTTTGACAATTTTGGCAATTTACTATTTTTAGCATTTTTAACTTCCGGGGCCATTTTGAGGGCCTAAATGAAGGTTTTTCGGGATCGAACTCCTCAATGATATCCAAAGGCATGATTGAGCCCCCAAAATGAATCTCCTTGGCAGTACCTTTCCAATGGGCTATCATACGCCTAAAACAGAGACCGTATGCAAAATTTACGACCTCAGGAAGTTGATGTACTAACTTACCCAAACGGGGCCAACATGAATTTTGGCGCTTCATCTCCTAGGGTTAGGATTTTAGATGTCTAGGGTTTTTGACATTCTTGTTTATTGTAAAAAGGCCTTCAGAGCCTTATTGTAATATTTTTCTTGCAAATGTGAGCAACCGTCACATCTCTTCTCAGAGATAAGTTGCCACCATTCCAACAAGCTTGTTTCCGCTACATTTTACAGTATCAACTTATTTCATTATTGAATAGAAAACTAGTTTTACTATATCTCTGTTATTTTGTGTTAATCACCTATTAATAATCTGTATTCATTTCATTATGCTCATAAATTCTGGATCAGTGGTATCAGAGCAGTCTACTCCTTGTCATTTTAATGCATGTCCCCAACGAGGTCAAAATACAAAGAGTTGGGTCTCGATCTTGTTTCTCTTGAGGACAGAAGCTCTCGCATGCCCAAGCGACCTCTCACAGGATAAAATAAAGATGATGGGATAGAATATCCTTTAAAACTGTTGATTGAGGAAGCCCTCACGCAACAGAGGAATGAGATGATGGATCGTTTCGTGCAAATCCTTCGGCAATGACCAACAGGCAACACATCTTCTTTGAACAGAGGTGCCGCCCCCTTGAAGGTACAAATAAACTTCGATATTCCTATATTTGAAGGCCAGATAGATGCATATGCTGTAGACAAGTGGTTGAATCCACTAGAAGGGTATTTTTCTGTCCATAACTTTTCGAATAGAGAAAAGATTACTTTTGCGCTCCTCAAAGTCGTTCCCCATGTCAAATATTGGTGGGAAACTTTCTATGAGCAAAAGGAAATAGAGGAAACCTCATTATTTTCAGTCATGGACACTTGGGAATCCTTCAGGGATGCTATTAAGGAACAATACTACCCTTTCAGAAGTTATGATGACCTGTACACCAAATGGACCACACTGCGACAAGAAAGAGACCAAGAAGTGCCCAATTTCACAAATATCTTCCATACCTTGCGCACCGAGCTGGGTATCAAAGATTCAGAGTGACATCTAGTGCTCAAGTATCATGGTGCTCTGCATAGATACATCCAGACCGAAATGGAATTTCTAGACATCGCATCCTTGGGTGCAGCCTACCGATATGCTGTCAAAATCGAGCAGAAGCTCAAACAAAAGACATTGCAATTTGGGCTTGGGAACCCCTCACAACAAAATCTAGGAAAAGGTGGCCCCAACCCACAGAACAAAGGATAGAGAAAAGATGGATAGTATCAGGACAACTAGTCCAAGCCGCAAGAAAATAAGGACACTGAAAAGACAAAGAAAGATACCGGGAAGTGGTGTGACTTCCATAAGAGCCCTTGGCATAAAACTTTTGATTGCCACTCAAAGAAGTCGTTGGTGGCTAAAGTGAAAGCCTCCAAATTAGATGCAGATTCTGACTCTGAGCCAGAACTAGAAAGGGGAAGACAGATCATTGATGCGGAACCTAGTGCCATCATTGCTACCTCCAAGCTCCAGTCTGGTGAACCAGATGAGCCAAAAGAAGGAGAGCGCCTCTTCCATTCAAAGATGTGGGTAAAAGTTACCCCACAGCACTTCATCATTGATAGCGGTATCTTGAAGAACCTCATCTCAGTAGAGGTCATCAAGCGGCTCGCCCTACCAACAATGTCGCACCCACAACCCTACACCATTAGATGGCTCCACCAAGGAAGCAATCTCCACATCATCCAACAGTGTCGACTATCGTACAACATCAAGCCCTTCAAAGATGAGGTATTATGTGATGTTTCTCCTCTTGAAGTTTGTGATGTTCTTCTGGGACAACCTTATTTATGGAAACACCATGTTTTATATGAGTCTAGGCCTCGTAGTGTTATTATTACTTTGAACAAAAAATTGTACAGGATACCCGAGGCAGTCCCACCTAGTTCTTTTTCCTTGATCTCTGCTAAGCAATGCAGGAAGGTCATCTCTCAAACAGGGGAGTTTGTCTTCTTCGTGATTTTCTCTCAGAATAAGAGAAATATCACAACCACATCCAGGGTCTCTGTGTCTGACCTCTCCACACAACAGAAGCAAGTAGATAAGGTCATGGAAGAATACTCGGATATCTTCTCCTCACCTACAGGGGTACCTCTGCACTGTCAGGTCAATCACCCCATCGATATGACCCCCGACACACCGCTTCCCAATGGGTCAGTCTATTTCCGCTCTTTGTTAGAGAATGAGGAGATCAAGCGACCGGTCCAAGAACTTCTCCACAAGTCGATTTCTCAGCCCATTCTGGTTGAGCCTCTGGTTACTGCTGGACACCAAGCTCACCAAGTCCATGGCCTTCCACCCCCAGACAGATGGCCAAAATGAGGTTGTAAATCGAATGATTGTGCATATCCTTCACATGTATAATTCAAAGCACCCTCACACAAGGGATGAGAGCCTTCCCTATGTCCAACATAGGTACAACTGATCCCTACATTGCTCAACCGGCCATAGCCACTTTCAGGTGGGGTTGGGATTCCAAACATTAGGTCCCATAGATGTTTCACTTCCCCTTGCATTCACCTCGACCAACTCATCTCCTGATTCAACTGAAGCTGACAAAGCAACCCGGTTCATTGAGCGGATCTAGCACATCCACCAACAGGTTCAAGATATCCTACATAAGTCCAATGACAAGTACAAACAATGCCATGACCAACATCAGGTGCCACATAAGTTTCAGGTGGGTGACAAATTTTGGTTGCACTTGTAGAAAGAATGCCTTACAGGACCCCATCAGAAGCTTTGCCCACTTTTTTATGGGCCATAAACTATCACCAAGGCTGTGGGGGAAAATTCTTTTGAGCTCAACATTCCTCCCTTCCTTGGCCTGCACCCAGTGTTCAACATGGATCTTCCTCGCCTTTATTTCCACCATTATTGGACACCTCAGAAGTAGCAGAACAACTGACACCAACAGAGATCAAACTTGATCACATAAAACTATCATCCAATGATCATATTGTGGACACACATATCAAGGGCACTTGACAACAAAGGATCCAACTTTATCGAGTCGTCAAAGCAGGCTCTTGCGCTAAGGCAAGTGGCTCACCCGGGGCCAAATTCAGTAGAAATTTCCTCATCTGATGGGGGACCTCAATGCAATGGAGACCATTGATTCCTAATGATGGATTATTGATCCATATGGATATCGGTGGCCACCCACCTTTTCCAACTAGCTCAAAACAATTTTCTGACAATTTTGGCAATTTACTATTTTTAGCAGTTTTAACTTCCGGGGCCATTTTGAGGGCCTAAATGAAGGTTTTTCAGGATCGTGATCCTCAATT
>JASDQU010010241.1:457229-468853 GCA_032191745.1 Picea mariana
CCTCAAGAAGAAGAAGGATTCACAAGAGCACCTCCTTTCAGAATATCTTCAACTCCCAGGTATCAAACTACATTTTTTGGTTTATGTTATGCATGTAATAATTTTGGACATAAAGCTATGAATTACAGAGATAACAACAAGAAAAATAACAACTTTGAGAGTCATACACAAAGGGGTTATTGAAGAAGACCTAGTGAAACAAAGAGAAGAAGTTACAACAGGTTTGAATCTTTGAGCACTGAAGTGGCATGTTACAAATGTAACAATTTTGGACAGGTGGCCAAATATTGCAGAATGATAGTCCTTCCTAAAAAACCTCAACAGAATAACAACAGTCATAGACATGAACCTCATAAAATGACATGGATAAGAAAACAAGATTAGTATATCAATGAAGAATGCACAATTTCTCTAACAACTAAGAAGAATAAACGCGGTTGGTATGTTGACAGTGGATGTTCAAAACACATGATAGGTGATAGAGACAAGTTTCTTACATTACAAAATGAAAGAGATGGATCAGTCTCCTTAAAAAATGATGATTCATCCAAAATCATTGGAAAAGGCACAGTTTGAATTGGTAACAAGAATGAAAAGGCAGAAAATGTTCTACTAGTAGAAGATATGAAACATAATCTTCTAAGTGTGAGTCAAATGTGTGACCAAGATCATAAAGTTACTTTCAATTCACAAAAGTGTGAGATAAGAAAATAAGGTTCAGGTAAATTGGTCGCTACAACTACAAGAACTTCAAGTAACATATATGTGTTAAGTCAAATTGGAAATGAAAAGTGTTGTCTAGGAAAGGAAGATGAAGGTTTTTTATGGCACAAAATAATGGGGCACATACATTTTGATAACCTTTTCAAAGTCAGCAAAAGAGAAGAAGTCAGAGAAATTCCCCAGATCATGAAACCAACCAACACTTTATGCAATCATTTTCAACGGCAAGACCACTGGAAATTGTGCATGTTGATCTAGTTGGACCAACTAAAAAAAAGGGATTAAAAGGTGAGAAATACTTCATGTTATTAGTTTATCATTATACAAGAATGACTGTAGTTTGGTTTCTCAAGAATAAGTCATAAGCTTTTGAAAACTTCAAAATATACAAGGAAATGGTTGAAAATGAAATGGATTCAAAAATCAAATGCTTGAGATTTGATAATGGAGGAGAGTTCACCTTAAAGGAATTTATGGACTACTACAATAATCATGGAATAAAAAGGCAATTCTTCGTTGCTAGGACACCTCAACGGAATGGAGTTGTTGAAAGAAAGAACAAGACAGTACAGGAAATGGCTCAAACAATGTTAATGGATTCAAAATTGACAGATATTTTTTTGACACAGGCAGTGCATACATCAGTTCACATTCAAAATAGAGTAATGCTCAGAAACAAAACTGACAAAACTTCTTATGAACTATGGAAAGGAAGACTAGCAAATGTAAAGAACTTCAGAGTTTTTGGAAGCAAATGCTATATCAAAAGAGAAGATGGCGGAATGGGAAAGTTTGACTCTCGTGTGGACAAAGGAGTACTTGTTGTTTATTGAAGTACAAGGAAAGCATACAAGTGTTACAATCTAAGATTGAAAAAAGTTGTGGAAAGCATCAACGTAACAATTGATGAAATAGGCAAACCATAATCAAAGGAAGAAAATGAATCAATGAAACAACCCTTAGAAGCAGAAGCAGAAGATGAAAAAGAAGTAGAAGAGGAAGATGAAGAGAATTCAACAGAAGCAAAAGAGCAAGTTCAACAAGTGTCTCCAAAGACACCCAGTAAACAAGTACAGAAGAATCATCCTTCAGATCATATTATCGAAAACAAATATGCAGGAGTTGAGACTATAAGAATAATTCGTTCACCAAAACAAACACACCTAGCACTCTTATATACAATTGAACCAAATTGTTTTGAAGAAGCCAGCAAGGATGAATTTTGGAATAAGGCCATGGATGAATAATTGGATCAAATAGATAAAAATTACACTTGGGAAATGTTTCCAAGACCAAAGAATAAGAATGTAATCAACACAAAGTGGGTCTTCAGGAATAAATTGAATGAATATGGGTAGGTTATGTTGGCACAAGGGAAGATCCAGGGTTCATCTCCAAAAGCGCACCAATAAGCCCTAACTATTGGCCCTTTCAGCAACACCTGCGAAGAAGATGCAGTCTCACCCGAAGCAATTATGAGGGGGTTGCAGAACAGAGATGTCTACAACCAGGGGGAATATCAAGTGGATCTAATACAAGAGCAACAAAACCTTCATATATCACTTATCAAATAGGGTCTACTCTGCACATCTACATATCAGATCTAAAACAACAATGCAATCACAGTATATCAATCAACAGAGACAGAATAACAATCACACAGAAAACAAAATATACGTGGTTCACCCTCTCTCTAAGGCTATGTCCACAGAACTGTGATCTATAATATATTAAGATGAAGCATACAATTCTTGTCTGCGCTCTTAGCTAGCATATCCTCTTTATTCTCCTCTCTTTCTCTCCTCTCCCTGTGCACCTAGCTGCAGGGTTGATCTTCGCACCCAAGTGAAGATCTTATAATACCAGAAGGCTGTCACTCTTAGAACTTCTTCCTCACACAACAATAATCACTCATAACAAAAATACCACTAGATCGACAACAATATCGTACCAACCCAAACTAGGTCCTCATGACCTTTATTTATACATTACAATAGGTCACCGACATCCTTAGGCCGAAACCTAGATGTCCAAAACCCTAGGTCAACTTGACCCATATTTTCAGGGCTTTGCCAATGTGTCTTTCCTTTCTTCTTGCGCGGTGATCCAAAGCATCTAACGGTGGTTTTTTCCACTTGTTGATTTTTCCATGATCCTTCTTCCTTGTTGATTTGTCATCCTTGATCTCCTCATCCAACAATTTTCTTTCTTGAACTTCGCTCCATTTTTTCTTCTCTTTTTCTCACTTCGACCGAATAACAGTCACTGCATCTTGCACGAAGTTCAAATTTTTCCTTTTATTTCTTACTCTTCGCTTGATTCCATAACCATGGGCCAACAAGCCCCCAACACTCATTTGTGACTCGTCCCGAGGAATTTCAGACCTGATCCTTCTATTTTACTTTGACTTCTGACTGCGCAGTGCAACCTCTATTTTCTTCTCTATGCCTCCTTTTCCTCCTTGTGTAGACTGTATTTTCTGTGTATTATACCCAGTTTCAACTACACCTGGTACCTAGACCCTTTTATTCTTACGTTTAGTGATAATTGCAGGGCATCGAGTTGTCATAGTATAATTTAAACCGGCTCCCATTCACTAATCCTTCCTTCCACTCCCCATTCAGAGTCTTCAATTGCACATCTCCTCCCTCTGTAACATAAGCGATCTCATATGGCCCTAGCCAATGCGTTTTGAACTTCTCAGGGTGTTTGATGAACTTACTATCATATATTAAGACTAGATCACCTTGTTTAAATGCCTTCTTCCTGATGTGCCTATCATGGTAAGCCTTCTTTCTTTCCTTCTGTACTTGTTGATGGAATCCTGCAACAAATCTGTCTTCCTCCAATTCAAGCAACTGTGTAAGCCTCTCTTGAATAGTTCTAGGGTCATCCATATCTATAAAGGTAACAATTCTCAGGCTTGGTACCAAATATTCCATTGGAACAATGGCTTCAAGACCATATACCAACTTAAAAGGTGTCTGCATTGTCAGCTTCTTGCAAGTGGTTCTATAGGCTCATAATACTGTTGGTACTCTTAGATCCCAATCATCCTTATTCACACTGCAAATCTTCGTGAGTGTTGTCTCCAAGATCTTGTTGAATGCTTCAACTGTCCGATTTGCTTGTGGATGGTACGATGTGCTCTTCTGATGGTGGACTGCAAATTCTTCAGTCAGGGCTTCAACTGTCTTATTGATGAAATGTGTGCCTTGATCACTAATAAGGATCTTTGGGCATCCAAACCTAGTTATGATGTCATCAAATATGAAGTGCACAACTGTAGTTGCACTACATTCCTTAACTGCTCTTTCTTTGGCCCATCTGGTCAAGTATTATGTTGCTGTAATTATGTACCTTGCTCCTATATGATTTCTTGGTGGGTTTATAGGTCCAACAAAGTCAATGGCCCATTTCTCAAATTCTTATCGATTCAGTTGTGGTGCTAGTGGCATTTCATCTCTTCTGGAAGGTTTCCCAACTCTTTGGCATACATCGCACGCTCTGAAATAGTCTTTAGCATCTCTGTGTAAGGTAGGCCACCAAAGTCCATCTTTAACAACCTTTTGCGCAGTTGCTTTTCTTGCATAATTTCCTCCTGCGATGCCTTCATGAGATTCTGCAAGGATCAGTGGTCGTTCTGCCTCCATAACACATCTTCTTAATATCTCATCATGTCCCATGTTGTATATATGTCTAGCTATAAGTGAGAAGTTTGCAACACGCACTACTAGCTGTTTCTTCTGAGGAACTGTGTACTCACTAAGTGCCATTACTGTTGATAGGAACTAGACTATCTCTGTGAAGTGTTCATCGATATTTCCAATGGCCAGTAGTTGTGCATTCAGTAGTGCATACTCCAAACTGGTTGGCTCTTCACTGTGTTCCAACCTTGACAAGTGGTCAGAACCTTTGTTCATTCTCCTTGGATTTACTATGATCTCAAAATCATATTCCTGAAATAACAGAATCCATATGCATATCCTTCCCCCCAACACTGGCTTGTTGACTAGGTATTTCAGTGTAGAGTGATCAATAAACATTTTAAAGTGTCCTCCCAACAAGTAGTGGCAAAATTTCTGCAATGTATACACCATGGCTAACCCTTCTCGCTCAGTGGTGGTGTAATTAATCTCAGCAGTTGATAGCTTCCTGCTAGCAAAGGCTAATGGGTGGTCTAGATCTCTTCCTCCAGGTTGTGCTAACACAACTCCTAAAGAAATGGAAGACACATTGAAATGCACATGAAATTCCTTGGTCCAATCTAGAAAAACCAGAATAGGTGCAGTAACCATTTTCTGTTTCAGTGTGTAAAAGCTTTGTTGGCATTCTTCTATCCAACTAAACTGACAATCTTTCTTCAAAATTGTATCCATGGGTGTTGTGATCTGAGCATACCCTTTGATGAACTTTCTGTAGTATCCTTTGTGTCCCAACGTAGTGCGTAGCTGTTTGAATGAAGTAGGAGGGGGTAGATCAACTATAATGGAAATCTTGGATGGATCTACCAACAATCCTTGCTTACATACAATATGACCTAACAACACTCCAAATGGTGAAAAGAAAATACATTTCTTCTGGTTCAAGGAAATTTGACACTGCCTTACTTCGCATATTTCTACTTGTGTTGAGAACCATGCTGTCATCAAGGTATGACGCTGTATCCAATCTGTAATTTTACTTTTGTGTGCCCCCCACCATCTTGTTGGGTTTGATTTCAGGGCCTTATCCATTGCCAACAGTCTTTGTTGCATTGGTACACTCTCTTCAAAGTTCGACAAGAAGGTTTCTAAAGGATTTAGACCATCAAAGGTGGGTAAGTTACTTACGGTTGTACCAATCCAGTGAAATTCTCTAGTTAGTATAGCACATCTTCTTGTAGATACTTCATACATTTTATTCTTCCGATTCTCCAGTGCTTCTTCTGAGTCTGATGAGCATATGCTTTCACTTCGCCAGCTTAGGTTTTCATCAGCTATGGGATTGATGTAATCCTGCTATCAGGATGTTAGCTTATATATATTTTGTAGTGCATATCTGTGGTCTTCTTCTCTGATAGGTTCTGTGTATTATTGACCTTGATCTAGATCTAAAGGTGCGATGACCCTAAGGCCATATTTTTCAAAATTCACGCGTCTCTTCTTTAAATCAACCACAGTGGAATTATTGAAGGCCCAATAAATTCCTAATAGTGTAGGGTAAGGGAAACTGTCATCAAATATCTCAATTACCTTGAAATCTGCAAATTTTCTTACTCCATCAATGTCCATAGGGACATGTTCCAGTCTAAAAAATGGACTTACAACTTGCTGGTTGGCCATCCTAAGCCTGATAGAGGAATAGATCAATTTCGATTTTCCCATCAGTGCCGAGGTTTGCTTCATCATGACATAATCTATCTCGTACTCTCCTATTTGAGCATTCAAATGTAATTCCTTATTGGTCCTTCTCTTCTTACCAATTTGATTTACTGCCCTATTCAGTAAGGGGTCTATCTTTCCTAACTCAAATTTTTTGATTAAAGTTTGTAGTTCTTGTACAACGCTTTCATCCTGAATCAACTGAATACAAGTATATATAAATTCCATGAGCTTTCTTACCTCTTTTTCTTTCTTTTGGCAAAGTAGAGTGATCAAATTCCAGAGGCATTCCATATTCTCTCACTTCTGGTCTTATTTTCGATGAGGAACCCTGGTCTCCTCTGAATTCTTTTCTTGCCTCCTCAAACATTTGTCTTTCTTTCTTTGCATCAAAAATTTGTGTCTTCTCTGTAGCTTTCCTTATTCCTGAGTCTTCTGTGATCTTCCCTTGGGTCAGTCTGTCTTCTCCTGTAAAAATTCCTCCTCTGGTTATAACAACCACTTTAGGGTCTTCTCCACGAGGTTCAGCATATATCAGTTGAACTTGCGGGTTCTGTTGAGGTCCTTATCTTTCCTGAACCTTAACTAGTAGCACAAGACAATCTTCTATAACATGTTCAAATGAGCTACAATAGCTACAAGTAGTACAAGGGTTCTGGCAATCCCTTGTGAGGTTTTCTGGTTATGCACAGTTATAACAGATTGTTTGTCCTCATCCTCGACCCATTCCTCCTCCTCCTCCTCTTCCTCTGAATCCACTATGAGGATTGAAGTTTCCTCTCCCAGGGAAGTTGTACTGCATAGAGTTTCCTTCTTGTTGTACTAAGCCTTGAATCTTGTATATGTCATTTTACCTTTCATGCATGATATCATAAGCCCTACAATCTCTATCATCATGTCCCACAGACTTACATAATGTACAATACAATTTTGTATAAGTCTGAACGTACTTTTTCATGTATAGCACTCACCCAGGCGATGTCTATTTCTGCATACCTCACACCAGGGTAAGGTTACTTGCTTCAAAGGGCTCGTAGCTCCAAAATCCAAGTATTCATTGAATAGGGGGCAATGTTCCTTGTCATGGCCTTCTGATCTACACCTGACACACCAGATGTCTTCTCTTTTATATTTTCCCTTGTCTTTCTTCATATCTTCGACCTACAAAGACAAACTAGTTAGCTGACTCAAGATCTGACTCATACCTGAGCTGGATTCTCCCATAGGGGTTGATTCTAGCTTCATGGCGATCTCCAATGCCTCATCCTGTGAAGAAATATTCTATTTCATAAGAGGAACTCTTATGTATGGTAAGAGAGCAGTGATGAACCATTCTTTGTTCTACTCATCTGGGATCTGAAAAGTCAATCAACCTGTTAAGGTTTTGAATCTCTGATCGAATTCCCAAATAGGTTTGTCTACCTTATTCTTGATCTCTTTTAGCTCTGTAATACATTGTGACTTTGAATTGGGTTTCTTGAACCCTGCAATCAACACATTCTTAATATGATTCAGTTGCTTAGGCTATGCAATTCCTTGGACAAGCTTCATGTACCAGCTCAATGCGTGATATCTTAGAGTGGTACTAAAATGGGTTCTTTTGATAGCTTTGTCGGTGACATTTTTAATATTCCATACAACTTCAGATAGGAACCAGTGCTAATCAAGGTCTTCAGATCCATCTCCCCTAAAGATAGGGAGTCTCATCTCATTTTCCATAGAGTTGCCTAGGTTTCCTGTCTGAATATATGTTGAATTTCTAGTAATAGTATTCTGATGACTCTGGTGACTCTGACTATTCTGATTGCTTAGTGTTTCTGAATCAACAGGAGGGACAATAGTACTTACTTCAATGGTTTGCACAGTTTCTGAAGTCTCGGGCTCATCCTGGTGAATCTCTTCATCTTTCCCTTCCTCTGTCCCAACAGGTTCTGAATGCTCCTCGTCTGTCAGATGTGCCTCTTCTCCACTATAGAATCCCTCATCCTCATATTTCTACTTGAATAAGTTCACAAGGTGAACTTCTCTGAACGCTTTTGCACTGTGTGTATGTCCATCTTCCGTGTCACTATCGATGTCCGAATTCTTGAGCATTAGCTTTTCTAGATCTGACCAACCTACTATATCTTCAATATGTTCTTTTCATGCAATAAAATATTGAGTCTCAACTTCAGGAATTGTAAAAATTTCCCTTTAGGTCCCTTGAAGAAATATCTCTTGGCTTGGCTAAATGACTCTACTCTGTCAAAAGAAAACTCGGTGATGCACCCTCCAATGGTGCTATCAAACTAGTGATCTACTGCTCATGATATGATGTTATCAACTCTCTTGACCTTCTTGATCAACATTGACGTCCAAACTACATGAGGTCTAGGTCTGATCTCAAACTGGGTATTTTCTAACCTAGCTAGCTTCTCATACAACTCCTGATGGATTCCCCCAAATAATATCTCGTGTATATCAGTAAAAATATGTCTCTCCAACCAGTCCTTTGTACTCAGATTAGAGTTCTTGTTCTGGGATTTAGCGAAGTACTTTTCTAAATCCTCTATCCACTTTTGAATCTCTATCTTTGATGGGAACCACCTTTACATTCCCTCAAGAAGATTCTTGTCCCGACAATAGAACCATTTGTTGGCACAAGGGAAGACCCAGGGTTCAGCTCCAAGAGCACACCAACAAGCCCTAACTACTGGCCCTTTTGGAAACACCTGCGAAGCAGATGCAGTCTCACCCGAAGTAGTTATGAGGGGGTTGTATGACATAGATGTATACAACAAGGGGGAATATCAAGTGGATCTAATACAAGAACAACACAACATTCATATATCACTTATCAGCTAGGGTCTACTCTGCACATCTACTTATTAGATCCAAAACAACAATGCAATCACAATATATCAATCGATAGAGACAGAATACCAATCACACACAACAAAAAATTTACGTGGTTCACCCTCTCTCTAGGCCTACGTCCACAAAAGTGTGCTCTATAATATATTAAGACGAAGCATAGAGTTCTTATATGCACTCTTAGATATAAGATCCTCTTTCTTCTCCTCTCTTTCTCTCCCCTCCCTATGCACCCAGCCGAAGGGTTGATCTTCGCACCCAACTGAAGATCTTACAATACCAGAAGTCTCTCACTCTTAGCACTTCTTCCTCACACAATAATAATCACTCATAACAACAATACCACTAGATCGACAACAATATTGTACCAACCCAAAATAGGTCCTCATGACCTTTATTTATACATTACAATAGCTCACTGACATCCTTAGGCTGAAACTTAGGTGTCCAAAACCCTAGATACCAAAACCCTAGGTCAACTTGACCCATATTTTCAGGGCTTCGCCAACCCATATTTCCTATCTTTTTGTGCGGTGTTCCAAAGAATCTAACAGTGGATTTTTCCACTTGTTGAGTTTTCCATGATCCTTATTCCTTGCTGATCTATCATCCTTGATCTTCTCATCCAATAATTTTCTTTATCAGACTTTGCTCCATCTTTTCTGCTCTTTTGCTCACTTCGACCCAATAACAGTCACTACGTCTTGCACGAAGTTCAGATTTTGCCTTTTATTCCTTGATCTTTGCTTTCTTCCATAACCAAGGTCCAACAGGTTACAAGGAACAAAGCTATTTGGTATGTAAAGGGTATGCACAGGTTGAAGGAATCGAATTTGAAGAGACATTTTCCCCAGTTACCAGAATGTAAGCAGTGTATTTTCTTTTACCTTATGCATGCTCCAAAAATATTAAAATGTATCAAATGGATGTAAAATCATCTTTTCTGAATGGGGAACTTGAAGAAGAAGTCTACATTGAACAACCAGAAGGATTTCAGTTGTTAGAAAAAGAAGATTATGTGTGTAAATTAAAGAAGGCCTTCTATGGTCTAAAACAGGCTCCTAGAGCATGGTACTCTAGACTAGATAAGTATCTGTAGTAGGCATGGTTTAGAAAAGGAAGTGAATACAACAACCTCTACATCAAGGTAAGTCAAGGTAATATTTTATTAATTGAAGTTTATGTTGATGATATTATTTTTGGTAGTGATGATGACAGGTTAAGCCAGAAATTTGCAAAAGATATGAAGAATGAATTTGAAATGTCATTACTTGGAGAACTATCCTTCTTTTTGAGACTTCAGATATGCCAAAGCAACCAAGGAATTCTTATTTCTCAAACCAAGTATATCATAGAAATGCTAAAAAGGTTCGGTATGCAATATTGCAAACCAGTTATCACTCCCATGCAAATCAGTTGCAAGTTGAGCAAATATGATGATTCAAAGTCTACAGATCATAGGCAATACAGGTCAATGATTAGCAACCTACTGTATGTGACAACATCCAGACCAGATGTAATGCAGAAAGTTGGACAGGTGACATGATTTCAAGCAGCACCAAAGGAATCACATGTATTAGCAGTGTAGAGGATTTTCATATGTCTCAAATGAACAAAAGAGTTTGGATTATGGTATCCAAAAGGAAAGGATCTATCACTTATTGTCTACACAGATGCATATTGGGAAAGTTGTATTGATGACTGATGAAGCACCATTGGAGAAACATTCTACTTGGGTGAGTGTTTATTATCATGGCTAAGCAAGAAACAATCATCAGTATCCTTATCTACAACCGAGGAAGAGTACATTGTAGCAACATCACGTTGTACACAGGTTGAGTATGATGAGCCCATTCCAATCTACTGTGATAATACAAATGCCATAAATATCTCAAACAATTTGATGATGCACTCCAAGACGAAGCACATTCCAATCAAGTATCACTTTTTACGGGAACATGTTGCAGAAAAGAACATCAGAGTTGAGTATGTGGGCACAAAAGAACAAGTGGTAGACATCTTTACAAAACCACTTCCACGGGAATCCTTTGAGTATATTTGCCAGATACTTAGAGTTATTTCTACTCCAAAATGAATGATTTTGAATGCTTATCTTATATGTCTTAGATGTACATGAGGAAGCACCATAAGAAGATAGTTCAGTCAAGGGGAGTAGCCCCGGATGGAAAGATACCTTTGCCATTGATGACAAAGGGGGAGAGATTTGTAGATGCAGAGGACAGAGGCATGGTACCAGAGGGAGAAGATTTATCATATGTAGAGGACAGAGGCATGGTTCCAGAGGAAGCATGAGTGATATTATTAAAGTATTGCATCAGAGTGTTTACATCAATTCCAAAGGGGGGGATTGTTGATTAAGGTTGGTTGTCATTGATGTCAACCCTTAAAGAAAGCCCCGTAGAACAAAGGTTGGGTAATGGACCCAAGATTGTTTGATATAAATATGAATCATTATTTTTTTGTCATGGTTGATAATAATTAGAAATGGATGAACTCCAAAGTGGTCCCCTTATGGTGAAAGCCCTCATGGGAAGACGCTTTGTAGATTGAGTTATCCTAGAAGTATGGTTAGAGAACCCATGATTATTTGTGGAATAATGAGATGAAGGTTAGTGAATTTTTCATTGAAACTATCCTAGATGAATATTTCTTGTCATGCCATTT
>JASDQU010010241.1:501831-513456 GCA_032191745.1 Picea mariana
ATTCTAAAATTTCACAAAAACACCATAAAATTTTTTTTTTTTCTTACCTAGGTCCCCCCACTGAAAACCCTCAGGTAGAACCAAATCAAGGTCATTGCGAAAGTCCAGGCCGACATATGTGTAATCATATATCATCAATATCTGTGGCCTTAACCAGTCAAAGAATGCATCGTTGTATTTAATAATGGGGCTCACTACATGTCGGGACATGAGATCACACCACCGCTTCATCCGCGGATCTCGTGGCACTGGTATACCCCACTCTACCTGTAGACGTAAATGAGGGACTCTTTATAGAAAGAAAGACACCAAAATGGATTGATACCCGAATTTCTTCAGGTCCCCGTTCTTTCTTTTGGCTAATTGTGTCTTCATACTACGAAGAAGACCATCGCACCAGTTGAACACACAAGGTTCCATGCATTCCACGGCATACTGAAAATAAATTTGGAGGGCCATGTGCGGAGACGCACTTCCTGCCATGCGCGCAATGGTAAAAAGGATGGTCCGAAGAGTTAAATCTTGAATAGCTCTGATCACTACCTTACCTTTGCGTCTCTCGGCCTCGGGTTCACAGTACCGACAGATGTATTTTCTCATCAGTAGGCCACCACCTCGACCCCCTGTTAAGGTCACATGTGCTCCATGACGAGATAACCCCATCAAGAAATAAATGTCTTTGATGTCCAAAGAAAGAACATGGACACCTACATGAAACACCTACTGGTCTACGCTCCACATGTGGACCAGGTATTCTAGTAACCTTAGTTGGGCTCTCATGCCCTAGATTTTAAATTTTTTTAACAATTTGCACTGTCGAAGGGCATTGACGGTGCCTGTATCATTCAAGGCCATGAAGACATCATCCTCGTGTTCTCGTTCTCTCCATTCCAACATTTTGGCAATCAATTACCTGCATGGAGATGAGGAAAGGAAGTTAGCATCTTCATGATTGATTTTGAAATTCTTTTTTGGGAAAACACATTTATAATGTTTTGGGTTTTCGGCCACCGCAGATGATTTTTTAGTACAGTGCGGGGTTTCTGCAACTGAGCCATAGGGCACCTACATAAATCATTGATTTCTACAGCTCCTGATACTAGTCATCTGCGGCGGCCCCAGCGCGAGCCTACCGGCCTAAAAACTCATCCAAAAACTACCTTTAAACCAAAATAAATCAATTTCAATCCATTGAAAAAGAAGAGGATGACGAGCTTACCTTGTTGATGGAGACCATTTGTTGAATGATCACCTGTGCTTCTCACAATTGACAGCCAAAATATGAGGTAAAAACAGGGTTTCTAGACAAGTTTTGAATAAAATGCAAATGAAATAGAAATAAGAGGTCTTACCCCCTTTTTATTTCAATTTTTGCTTTTTCATATAATAATTTATATTATTTTAATGCATTTTATCATAACCTAATGGTCTAATGGTTGTGTGAGTTTGTTGTTTCTCGCAAATGTGAAGACTAAGGCCTTGAACAATGCCATATGGATGATTTTTTTTGATTCACCTTTTTGTTTGTTACATATATCAATACTTTTTAGGGGTTTTCAGAAAAACCTCAAACCTAGTCTTTGTTCATTCTCATGCTTGAAAACTGATGAGAATGAAACTGAGTATAATTATGTCATTTTTTCGTAATCGTTATGGAAACACGAAAAGAGAAACCTATGGAGTATCCTTTAATCTCTTTTGACACTCCATAAAAATGAAAATATTGCCGAGCGACCTTGTTCTTTTCACGCTCGTAAAAGTATTTGAAGAAAACATTTGATGGATGATAATTCTCTTTAAAGGTTTTTCAAACTCTATAAATATTAAAAACCCCCGAGTTTTCTATCTTTGGACTCGTTAAACAAACATCGAAAAACCCACATGGGACTAAACCACTCCTTCTTAGGGTTCGTTAAACATAGTTTGAGGGACTCATCCGAAGGATGATATTACATCAACAAGCATATGTTATCCTCCTGAATCTTGCGTAAAAATAAGGAGGTACTCACCATAAATGGTGGGGGAAAATTTGGGAAAAAAATGTGTCTTTGTATCCGTGTTAGTTGTAGTACTAGTTGCTCTTAAACATGACACCCACTTCATCATTTGAATTCGGGTTGGGAAATCTATTTGTCTCTTGTCTGGCCCTCTGCAAGTCCATATCTTGGGTCATCTTTGAGTTAATGCTTCCAAGACCTTTTTCGTGTCATCCATATGTTCAAGAGAAATCCAAACAAGACCTCTCTCGAGTCGGCCATCTGCAATTGTCAATTATTACCATGTCGACCTTCCTTGTGTCAGTTTCAAATAATTTTCATAATTTGATCTAACCTAAATCTGTTACTTATTTCATGTCATTGATGGGGGATACATTAAGGCCCTCCTGTGACGATTCTTTTCCTATCGACTTCAAATCATCATTCGGGAACAAGACTTAGAAATCATTTAGAACCTTAGACCTTGCATGCCTCAATGGCAGGTTTTTTCGCTTTCGACAGTGGATTCACATCATTGGTCCCTGATCGAGAGATTTCATCGAGTGTTCGACTTCAGCTCATTTATTCAAATTCGTTGGATTGTACTAAGTTACCTTGGGAGTCATTGACATCAATGGTGATTTCCCTCACACTTCTTAACAGTTTTCATCAATGACCGGTAATCAAGTGGTTTTTACCATGTTTGACTTCAACACCTGTAATCGCATGGTTAGATTCGTACTTACGGACGACAGGGTTGAAGACCCTGGATCTCATCATTTTGGTCCAGGTTGTGATGGAGTATTTACGATTTGTATTTGACACATAGATCCACTTTGTATGTCTCATGGTTGTGTCTGAATTTAAGCTTTCTAGTACATAGATCCACAGTGTATTTCTGGTGGCTATGTAGAAACTTGACGACATGGATCCACGGTGTATAATTGGTGGCCATGACTTACATTTATGATTTAAATCACTTGTAGTCTGAGCATGGGAATGCCTACCTTAGAAATGGTTTAATTTTATGTAGATGCTTGATTGTATGCAGGTTCCTGATTGGTGTGTTCCTTGTTCCCGACACACACACGCATTTTACAAAGTATTTCGGCTATCACAAGTTCCAGCCTCATACTTTGGGGGGATTTATGTTACACATTATTTTGGTCGCTCTAATGATGACCCTACAAGCATGTGTTCAGGCTCTCAAAACAATCTTTTACATGAGAGAAATTACTAAGTTCTTCCCCTACAAGGCATGTTTTTAGAATGACGTCACAGGCTGACAATGGTACACAGTGCGGAAATCCTTAATTTCCGCAGGCTACTCTATGCCTGGCTCACAGGATTTCTACATGTTTATATATAGGTAGGGAGTGGCGACGTTTGAAGCTAAGAAAAGGAAGAAGTTTCATGAAATTTCTAGAAGGAGAATCTTCTAGAACGTGAGGTGGCGTCTGGATGGTTGTGGTCTTACTGGCTTCTCTGATTTGGTGGGATCATCCTCATCCTTGTAACCACTCCATTTTCTCCTATATAATGATGGGTTTCTCATTGAAAAGGTTAAGCAATATTGAGCAAAGAATTGTTGGAAGAATAGGCTGAAGACTGTGTGAAGGATCCTGTTACAACTGATGCTTGTGGCCTCCAGTTGTCCATCAAGCTTTTATGGACTATTTTCATACAAATTTGGAGCAAGTGTATGTGTGTGTTGGAACAAAGGACCATCGAAAGGGAACTTTCAACATCAAGGCAATTTGATTGTATTTTCCACTTTTACTTAATATGATACAGTGACATGTTTCTTTCCCATAAAATCATTAGCATTTTATTACATGACTCCTTGATCACATGTTTAGGTTTCCATTGAATCTACAATTGTTTCTTTCACTTTGGTCAGTTTGTGTCATTATAGATCTAATCTCACAAGAGAACTGGAGTGAAGCAAGCACAAAAGAGATATAAGGAAGCGATATCTAAAGGTATGTCATATATTCCTTCTTTGGTAGTAAATTCAATGGTAGCAACTTAGGGAAAGCGTCATGTCCCGTCTTGTTTTGTTCTAGATTTAGGTGGATCTAGGGAGATTAGTTTATGTCCACATTCACTGATTTATCCAATAAAAATGATTCTATACATGATCGTTGGGTTGTGTAGTGGTTGAGCGATTTATTTGAGTTATATCGGGAATGTAAACATGGGTGGCACATTTGGAAAAGTGAATGCAAATGGTTGTATTATTATGTGGACTTGGATTATACTATGGTTTGAATCTATTGATATTATCGATGCACTGGTTGATTAATGGTGTTAATGGAAGGCTCGTTGGCATGTACTAATGGAGTAAATGAGATATGGGTGGAGGTGACGTGCATTTACTGCACATCACATTTACCCTTCCCATTGGCCGCTACCCTAGTCGGGCTATTGTTTTGATCTTGTTGTTGTGTTCATGCTCTGGATTTCTAGCAGGGTGAAACTGCTCGGCCACCTCTCATCTTAATGATTTCGATTAGCAAGTATGTCTCTTTTGGCCATTCTTGACTTCACTCTGGTTATGAAATGATTTTGGCTCTGTTATGTGGGTTTGTGTTTGTCCTAAGTGTTGCAACTGTGTGGAATTTTGGATTCGAATGAAAATAGATGGTTCAGATCATATCAGTTTAAGTTTATTGGTTTGTTAGTCTTCCTGGGTTATAGTTCTTTATTACCACTGCATATTGGTTGAAGGGTTTTGTTTCAAATCATGGATGGATGATTGTCTTCTCGGTTATTGGGTTTGATTAAGAGTCTTGTTTCCTTATTCGACCTTGTCAAAGGACTGTCTCTTATCCACAAGCATCACAGCCTCTTGCATGTACACCTTTGGCCTCGAAGTCTCACTGCAGTTAGCTTCATTCCTACTATGAAGGCTACTGTGAGAACTCTAATCCATTCCGGATAAGATTGCATAGGGAAACTGTCAATCTTGTTGAGTGATTTCCAGTCACCGTGGTCTATTACCTTGAATATGGTCTCTCCCATGGGTCGTATAGCCATCATGTTGGTTTACATTCTCATCACCACCTCTATGATAATGGCATGAGCCCCACATTTCCAATTACACTGCTAAGGGTCACAGTCACCAACTTGTTGTCAAAGAATCAATATTTTGTTATGAAAGGGCCTATGTCATCTTTTCTTTTAGTTCGGAAGTAGATACCGTTATCACGCTTGTTTGGTTTATTCATTCCCTCACCACAGTCTCGACTTGTTGGTTATTATACAACCATTAGAGTGGTGCTTATGATGTTTGGATAATGGTTGGCATTAGTCACAGGGGTTTGGTGTTGTCACACATGTTGCATCCTATAGATTATATCTTGAGATTTAGAAGACTGGATTGGATATGTTTATTGCGTCTTTTTACACTTGAATGTGTGTATCTTGGTCACTCACAGACGACTAAATGAATGGCCCAGAATGAAATTGTGAGTTATGTCATGGTTATATATATTGTTGTGCGGTTATGGGAATTATGACACTATGGAATTCTCTCAGTCGTGCACCACGTATAATATGGATGGCTTGTTTCATATGCCCAGTGATACCCACAATTTCTAAGTGCGTTTTTATTTTGTGATGGATCACTGCTGATGACAATTGTGTGGGACGTTTGGCCTAGTTTTGAATAGCACTAAGATATTTGTTTTTTAGAGTGGCATGGTTACATGATTTCGGAAATTCGTTTCTGCATAGCCTGTGTCTAAATGATGATTGTTGGTTGTATAGACAATTGCCTTTCAGGCATGGCATGTGAGGTGTTGATTATTTTGATCTTTCTATTGCATATATATGTATGGGAACGTACCATTATAGATATTGATTGGCTCTGTAGAGACTCCATTATTATTGTTGGAAAACACTACTTTAAAATACAAACGTAGGTTGGGGAATGTATGGAATCGTGGATGTTAATGGTTACAGATTGAGTGTTGTTGTTGACTGTTATGACGTGCATAATGTAATAATAAAGGGAATAAAACCTCTTACAAATTGTGTGAAGTACTTATGTTTTCTGATAACACTGTGTTGGATATTAATGGACAGTAAAATTAAACAAATGCACAAGAATTATTACTTAGTCATATGATTGTCGGTTGATGCATATTTTCCCTACTACAAATATGTTATGGATTGATTGATTAATATCATGAACAATAAATGTTTTTTTTCCCCTCATTATCTCATTATTCGCTAATTATAAACCCCTCACATATCCCATATTCATTTTTCACCCCCTATTCTGATATTGATCACAGCTAAGAAAATTTATGTGTTGTATTGGATAGAAATGAAAAAATTCTGTGTGGATTGCAGTGAGGTTTATTGGTTGGTTACAGTTGATTTTTGTTATCATTGAGAAGTGACCATATCTCTTCCCTTTCATTATATCATTTTTTTTTGCAAATTAAAAACCCCTCATGTATCCCTGGACATTTTTTCCACCCCCCTGCTCATTGATTAACGTTAGAACAGTTTGTATGGATTGGATTGCATGAGCCTGATACATTCTGAGCCAAATCTGTTTTGTATTTTTAAGGAGTTGTCATGCATGGTTATTTAAAATACTATCTGCTAATTGTTAACATATGCAGGATGAGTTTTTTCAGTCGAGAAAGCCATGACCGAGGAAACAGAGGTAGAGGTAACTGGAACCAAGACCCAAGGAGGCCTAGGTTCTCAATACATTTTGATGTTGATTCTAAAGAGATTGGCCAATTGTTCCATGTTGGGTTCTTTAATTGGATTGGACAAGGAATAGTCCAACTGAGGCCTGAAAGGCCTCCCTTCCAAGCCCCTCAAGCCCCCAGTATACCTGTGCCTCCTCATGTCTCTTTACAGCCTGAAGTCCCGAAAAACGATGGGTGGCAGGAGATTGTTCACCCGGTAGTCTCCCAACACCATGGCTGACCAAAATTAACTTCGCCTACTCCCCCACCTTTGAACCCCATTTCCCAAGCTGCCCCTAACCACTCGCTAGTGCAATCCTCCCATGCCAGCAAGAGATTGAAGACTGAATCCCACCATGCATCGGCTAAAGGAAAAGTTGGCATTGCCCCTTCCTCACCCTCCGATGACTCTGGAAAATTCGTGTCTTCACGGATGCATCTGAGGGACGATTGTTCCATGTGATTAGTGAGATAAAGCCTAAAGGCTCTGCCCATCTCAAGGCATTTTTAGGGAAATCAGGAGGTGACAGCAGCAACCAAGGAAGGGTTGCTTCATAGACTGGAAAATATGGGTTTTAATTTTTATGTCAATTATTGTTTTATGACAGTGGTCTCCATGGATTTTGGACAATATGTTTCATTTTGGACAGCATGTCTTATTTCGGATATATGAGTATTAATTTGAACTATTTTCAAATTTTATGAGCTAAATTTGTCAAAGAAAAATATGTTTTGAAGGGAGACACAAGGGGTGTGTTTGCTTAACTAATGGATTATGTTATGATGTGATGATTGTTATTCACTAAAGGAGTCACAAGGGCGTCCCACCTATTAGTTATTATTTAATTATGAACATATTATGAATATTACTTCCACCCCCTTCCTTAACTAAAGTTAGTTAAGGCTTTATGTTAGCTTAGCTAATAAATTACTTCAACTACTCTAACCAATTCTAAATTGTTAAAAGCCGAACTGAGGGGAGGAACAGGAAGGGGGCTAGAAGCACAAAGCATGCTAA
This sequence comes from Picea mariana, assembly GCA_032191745.1. Taxonomy (NCBI): domain Eukaryota; kingdom Viridiplantae; phylum Streptophyta; class Pinopsida; order Pinales; family Pinaceae; genus Picea; species Picea mariana. Next base: position 509,538 of record JASDQU010010241.1, read on the forward strand.
GGTTTTCTCTTTGATTTATGTTGAGATAGTTCAGTTTTCATTCATTCATATATTCATCATAGCCTAATTCTCTTTTATGATAGTTGGGTCTTATTGTAGACAACAACATTCAGGGTTGAATCAAATCATTCAGACACTTGTTCTTCAGAGGTGTTGATCTATCTTTGATAGTTTGTGTAGACTTGTTTGTTTGTGAATTAACTTTCATGACTGATAAAGGCTATTGTGCAGAGTCGAGTGGGAAGCATTATGTGGCAAGATGATCTAGCTTTTAGAGTTCAGTTTTTGTTTTTTGTCAGATGTCCTCTTGTATGTTACATCGGGGACTTCTAAGTTTGACTTTGGTCCAATATTTCTGTGTGAAGTTTTGTAAATACAATGACTCTTTGGTGAATTGGAATGAAATAAGGGATTGCTTTATGTCTCATCTACATTGATTATGATCTTGGTGTCTTTACTTCTGTTCTTACATTTATTTCAACAACCGATATTTTCAGAAAAATACATAAAAAGTGAATTTCCAGCAAGCTTTAGTTGATAAAAGGCCAGCCTAAGCACTTGTAATTAATACTTGTGAGTTAGGATATATATTTTTTTTGGCTATAAACATAGGGTGATATTCCCATCTACTTTACTTTAGCCAAGTAAAGTCTGAAAATTCTTGAGTAAGATCAATTCATATCTTGTCCTCAACATTTATTTGGCAACCATACTAGGGAGATCTTCGATATCTCTCTGGTTAAATTCTATATTCGATTTTTCATCGATACATCTTTCTATTATGTTTTGATTCCTTGACTGTTTTTCTATTCATGATTATCCTTGTTGCAAGATAGCCCAATATTCAGCCCAGTCTCCAAGACCAGACCAACATTGCTTTGAACATGTTTCATACTATTTTAGATACTACTAGGACCCGTGCTGAGCTTACCCATTCTTGGGAAGCAATTGAAAGAGATATTAGTGTCCAAGAACAATTGGAATCTATACGTAGGCAGCCCAGAAATCAGCAATAACCTCTCATTTCTTCAGTTTTGGCCTTTGTTTCATGACCTTAGATTCTCATGCTTCTAGAAGAAGAAGAGGCTTGTCACCTGAAATCAATCCTATTTCTGAAATAGGAAGGAGAAATGTTGTGTTATCTTCCCAACAAATTACTCTAAGGAGAACTTTATCTGATTCATCCAACTCGTCTTTCTTTCCCTCACCGATCATCCACAAAATGGCATCTAGTGGTGGATTTGGTGGCACTGGAAGTCCTCCAGCTTCCCAATATTCATCGTCATCGGTGATTGGTAGCTTGTACAGCCACCATATCCTAGTCCAATTGTTATTCATGATTTTGGTCGTCATGATGATGTATTGATTATGGTGTACTCAGGCTCTTCATAAGAACTTTTACCTGAGAAAAGTTACTTTCATCTCTTCCAAGAAAACTCATTTTTGAAGCAAGTTCACAGGCTGCTAGTATATTTGGTTGCGAGAATGACCCATTCTCGCAGGCTGCCTTAAGCCAGGGTGTGAACCTCTCGCACTGTGTTGAACTGCTAGGGTGCGAACTCTTCCTAAAGCAAGGAAAAAGATGAATTCTCGAAGCTTCTAGAAGGGAATAATCTAGAAGGATGGGTTGGCATTCGAATGGTTATCCTAGTACTAGATTCCCTGATATTTTGGGATCATTCTTATCCAAGTAACCAATTCATTCTCTCCTATATATTGAGTGAATTCTCATGGAAAAGGTTAAGCAAGATTCATTGGAGAATTGGTGAAAGAATTGTGTGAAGGATTGAGCTTGAACAACAGTTTGGAGACTTCAGCAAGTTTATCCAAAGAAGTTGATCTTCTTTATGCAAGTGAGCAAGTGTGTGTGTTGGAGCCAAGGGCCATCGAAAGGAAGTTTGCGACATCAAGGCTCAGGTTGTAATCTTTAATTTCCATTAATATGATATAGTAGCATGTCCCTTTCACATAAAGATATTTCCACTTTATTGTATAATTCCTTGATCATATACATAGATTGACTGTTGAATAGATTGTGCTATCTTCACTTTGGTTGGTTTGTGTTGTCTTGGTCTTGACTGCACGAGAGCGCTGGAGCGAAGCGGGAGCAACAAAGACCATAGGAAGTGATAATAAGGTATGTTATTTGTTCTTGCCTCCTATTTAATTCAATGGTTAGAATCTAGGGAAAGAGTCATGTTCTGTCTTTCTTTGTTCTAGATCCAGGTGGATCTAGGGAGATCGGTTAGTGTCCGCACCTACAGATTTATCCAATAACAAAATTGGCGACTCCACTGGGGATCATCCCATTTTTTCTGTGGCTTTTGATATTTTTCTATGGCCATTTGCTCTTGTTTCACTTTTCTCTTGTCCTATCAATATCTGAGTCTTCAGGATATCCTGATAGACCCTCTGGGTCCAGAGGCCTTTTTCAATATTGCTTCATTTTCCAAAATTTTGATTATGTTCAGACATTCTCGCACTGTACTTCATTGTAGCCTGCGAGAATAGGTAGAGTTCGCACTCTGCCTTTAGGTTTCAATGCGAGGTTCTCACACCCTTCTCAAGGGTCACCTGCGAGAATCAGTGATTCTCGCACTGTGTAATATTGCCTGCCTGCGAACTCAATTTTTTCAAAACTTTGGATTTGAGTTTTGGCATTTTTAACTGCCCAAATCAGTTTGATTGCCTCATAAGAGTTTCTTGGACCATTGATTGATGTTCTTCTTGTCTCCGTTGTCGTGCATGAACAGTCTTAGGTTTTCAAGGCTCTTCTTGTCACTTTTGTCTTGATTTTCATTTCTTGACTTTTCTTGGCAAAACCATTCTCTCTGATTTCAGAATCTGAGTGTGTTTGATTAGTTAAGAACTGATGATTGGTTGAAAGTTGAGTTTTCTTGGTCTTTTATCATTTGCTTATTGTTTGAAAGATCATTTTTCTTATGCAATTGAAAAGACTAGTTTGGGTTTCTTTGTTTTAACAAATTTCATTATTGCTTTTAGTGAAATTTTTGAGACAAAAAGATTTAATTTCTTGCTTTATATTAGATTGGGGGCATCCTTGCATTTGAAGTAGCGAAATTGCATGATTCTTGGCATTTTTTGATCTTAAATTATGAAAAAATTTCCCCCTCATGGTCAGGGAGGGGGGCATGAATCGTGCATTGGTGTTCAGTTCCTTTTTCTCCTTTCTTGCGAATCTTGATATTGACGATTTTTAAGATTTTGGGACATTGTGCATCTAGGAACGATAAATGTTTTCTCCTTCTCGTAGCATGGATTTCATCAAAATGAAAAGATTTCATCTTCATATCTTTGCATAATTTTCGAGTCGGTCAAAACACCATATTGTCCACGCCATCTTCCTTTTGAGTAACAACAACCATAAAATAAAGTGCTTATTAAAATTGATTAGACATTTTTATCTTTTCTGGTAGCAAACCTACATTATATTAGTCGTAGGGCTTTGGAATAGGTGTGAAAGATAAATTTCCAAAGCTGCAAACACACATAATATCTTGTGATAGGGAGAGTTAAATCCACTTACTACATTTTGTCCTGGGAAGCCCTTCTAACACAAGGGTCAATCACGAGGTCGCATTGAGACTAGCAGAGTTACTCACCCTGCTTTGTTGGTCTTGGTGTAGAGATTACGTGTATTATGGGGGTTGCTTGAGAGGTATACCCACAATGATGAGTGGAAGCCTTTCAAGTTGATTTTGGGCTAGATACCCTGCCCTTGCGCGTGGATCAGACTGTCAATTTTTTTCCCAGGCATCACTGTAGTGATTGGTAACTTTAGTGGCCTATCTCTCTAGGTTCTTTACACGAGGTGACTGTGGAGGGGCAAGTCTTCACGGTACCTGGAATCGACGTTGGCCAAACTCACTCGGGCTCCTTGGAGGGTATACCCACGATT
>JASDQU010010241.1:513556-527760 GCA_032191745.1 Picea mariana
AACAAGATTCTGAGGCGTTATCAACGCCACACCGTAGGTGTGTCTGGTTCACTTAGCCGATTACTTCGCAGAGTAGCATGGGAAGTAGTATTCTACCGTGAGTAGCATCCATGATGTTATTTTGTAGAAGTTGTGGGATTCATATTTTGATATTTTGGTCTTTTGGACAGAAAACAACTTTTTGTAAAACATTTTATCGTTATATATATACATGAGGCTTCTACCGGCTTGATTTTCTTTATATACAACATGTGGTGTGTGATTGGATTTATAAATGTCTCAAATGTCTGTCTAACACATAATTAGCTAATGCATTGGTTACCGTATTTAGACATCTAGGAATGTGTTGATACTCAATATAATCAAAATAACGTTCCAAGAGGTGAATTCGCAAATATACCTGTAACAATGTAGGACTTCAGATAACATAGACATTACTTAGCTATAGTACTACTAGTTGTGAATCAAGCTGTACAACCAGGTGATGGATTCCAAGTGAAATAACATCGGTTAAAAATTCAATGACTGCGCTATATTCTGCGATGTTGTTAGTTGCACGACCAAGGCAAACACCATGTAGACTGATTAACTCGTTCATAGGTGCATAGATTGCCCAAGCAGCGGATGCTAAGTTTTGAGTACTACAGATAGCGCCATCGACAAAGCCAATGTGGGGTAGCAGAGACACAAACATATGGAAACCAAGAAGAATGCAAGGTAAGTTTCTAGGGGTTGAAACCAAATAACGAAAAACACAAGAGTAGCACACAAAAGTATGATACAGTAAAAATACAAGCACTCATGCAAAGATAACCTAGGCATAATACTTCTTCAAGTAAATCCCATTTATGGGTTCACTCAAAGGAATGCCATCATAATCTACTAACTCGTAAGCTCCCTTCTCCAACACCTGTTTGACGATATAAGGGTCGCGCCACATAGCCTCAAATTTTCCGGCCCCTAGTAAATCACGATCTTGTTCATAAAGAATAACTAGATCACCTTCGGAGAAAACACGTGGTTTAACATGCTTGTCGTATTGGGATTTCACGCATTTCTTTTGGGTTTCAATTACCAGGGTTGCATCACGATGGGTTTTGTCTAATCGCATCAGATACAATAGACATTCTTCTTCGGTAGAGGTGTTGGGGAGAAGTTCAACGGCTAGTTTCAACAACGGTATCTCACATTCAATCGACAGAACAACTTCGATACCATACACTAGCTAAAAAGGTGTAAATCCTATGGCAGACTTCACGGATGTTCGATAGGCCCACAATGCTGAAAACAACATCATGTGCACACTTGTCTTGTGAATTCCTATTATCCGTCAAAGCATGGTGATAAGAACCTTGTTTATTGCTTCAACTTGGCCATTGGCATGTGAATAATAGGGAGTTGAGTTTTCATGTCGAAGACCCAACTTTTCGGTAAGCTCGAACATCATAAAATTTCGAAAATGGGTATTGTGATCAGTAACGATAGCTTGTGGGATTCTGAATCGTGTGATGATATGATTGAATATGAATAGGGCTGCAGTTTTTCCAGTATTATTGAATGTAGGCATCGACTCGGCCCATTTTTTGAAATAATACATGGCTATGATAAGGTATCCATGCCCCCCAACTGAGTGAGGGTTACATGTCATGAAATCAATGCCCCATTTCGTGAAAGGTCCAACGGAAACAACAGGGTGTAAAGGAGTGGGATGAGATCGTATCTTATTGTTGTATGTTTGGAAAGCATGGCATTTTTGGACGACAATAATACAGTCTTTGAAAAAAGAAGGCCAAAAATACCCTGCTCGTAAGATCTTTTGGGCAGTAGCATACCCAGACATGTGACCACCACATGCTCCAGAATGGCAGTCATTCAAATCTTTCTCAGCCTCATCATAGGTGAGACATCGTTGAAAAACAGAGTCAACCCCACGACAATAAAGAGTGTCACCGAGGATAATATACTGACGGGCTTGTTAACATATATGATGACGGTCAAAGCTAGACAAATCGGGACGAAAAGTCTGAGTCTGGAGATAAATAATGATATCTCCATACCAAAGGTCATCCGAACTGATCAGAAAGAGGGATTCATCAAGTAAAGAATCCTCTGCTACATTTTTTGTCTCAGTGCAGGGAAGGTCACATATCAGTTCGGCAAACACCAAGGATTTCTTAGACTTAGCGCATTCAAACTCTAATTCAAACTCCTGGAGAATCACTATCCATTTGGAGTATTTTCCCCCTAGAAATTGGCGTGTAAGATTGTGTTGCATAGGGTTGCAATAGGAAATTACATGGTCCTGCGTAATAGGATATAGTGACGAAAATGTTGGACAGCTTGAACAACTTCCCAGGCTAGTTTTTCAACATGTAAGTATTTGGATTTAGTAGTCGTGAGACTCCAACTCAAATAATAAATGACATGTTCCCTGTGTAAATCGTCTTCTTGGACTAGAACCATGGAAATGGTAGAGTCCAAAGCAGTGAGATAAAGGAAATAATATCGACTATAATCGGGTAGGAAAATTAGTGGGGTACAGGTTAAAGTTAGTTTCAAAGCTTCGAAATCTTTGTTGGCAGTGGTATCCCATACGAACTCAAAACCTTTCTTCAACAGTCGAGTAAATTCGAGTGTTAACTCAATGTAGTTTGGGATGAAATGACGTAAAAAGTTTTCCTTCCCTTGCAAACTTTGAAGCTGGCGGAGTGAGGAAGGAGGAGGGATATTGAGGATCGCTTCGACCTTCAAAGGATCTACCTTGATCCCCTGAAATGAAACAATAAAGCCCAAAAGTTGGCCAGACTCAACACAAAAGACACATTTGTGTGGGTTTAAGCATATATGATAGAACCGACAACGAAGGAAAATGTCTCGGAGGTGTGCCAGATGGTCACTACGATGCATGGAATGCACCGGTAGGTCATCTAGATAAGGGTAGTTTCTGGTAGGCAAAGGTGCCCCAGGGACATATATAAGTGGTTTTGTGTTGATCCGCAAGTAAGATGTTGATTTGATTATATCCGGAGAAACCATCCATCAAAGAGAAGATTTCACTTTCGGCACAATCGTCAACAATCTAGTCAATGAAGGGGGTGGAAAAGTTGTCCTATAATCAATGCAGGCACAGATCGTACCTTGTTTATTGTTGACCAGAACTAGATTGGGTACCCAATCAATTAAATCCACGGGATAAATAAAACCATCTTTAAAAAGTTTTTCAACCTTAAGATTGATAGAGGCTGCTTTACGAGGGTGGACCGGGTGAAGTCTATGTCGGATGGGTTTAGTGCCCGGGTACGTCTTAATTTCATGTACAACAATATCGGGGTCAATACCCAACATCTCTTCATAGCTCCATGCGAAGATGTCACAAAACTCCTGAAAAAGGGACTTATAAGTGACAACCTCATCGGTGGAACATGAAGCTCCGATGTGAACATTTTCGACAACTCGACAACTCCAGGTTTAATGGATATGTCAAGGGGGATGGTGGGTGAAATGTTACTCAAGTTCCCTTCATATAACACATCGTGGGTGGAGCCAGGAACAAAAGAGACGACAACAACAGTTGACAGAGTCAAGATCTGTTGGTAACTCTCTAAGGTGTGTTGCTCCAAGAAGAGGATGGAACGATGATGCCCATCATCCCATGGGGTGTCTTCCATGGACATAACCGACATGATCATCTCGTCCGTAGGAAAAATAATGTGGAATGGATCAAAATATGAATCACCAAGAGAGGGAGTAGAAGGGTTTTCCGATTGAATGGCTTGATAAGTGGATTCAACTAGACTTAAAGGCATCTGGTCGCCATAGCGAAGATAATCACCAAGTGTGGGTACTATCCATAGGTCAAAAGACGTAGGGGTTTCGCGAACGGAGGTGGAAATCATGTTGATCAAGGCAATCAAAGGAGGTGGAACATTGGGAGGTGGGATCGGGAATGTACCCATCAAAATTGAATCTTTTAGTAGACCCACACCGACATTCTCATACCCAGGGGGTGTCTTTGAAATGAATGGTACGTTAATAGTACGATCATCAGAGTTAAAAAAGGCCAGTTGGTCTACTGTAACAACTTTTCCTTGGTATGGAAAACGCACTACATGGAAAAGAGTAGACACCACTGCACACATGGAATCAATCCAACTATGACCAAGTAAGAGGTTGCAATCGAGAGGTGCATCAAAGACCTCAACTTCGACATTGACTGATTTGCCTTCTAACGTAATAGGAAACTAGGGGAGTACACCGTAGGGTTTAAATCCAGAGCCATTGAAGGCTTTGAGCGTGTTGTGTGATTTAGTTAAGGGAGGAGAGCCAATGGATTTCCAACAAGCAATAGACATTACGCACATCGAGGCACCCTCATCAATAACAGTCCTAAAAATTTTCTTGTCTACGACAACAAATTGTATCTGAAATGCGAGTTGAGGGGGTAGCCTTGGAATGTGATCTTCTAGGTCAAAAATTATCAAATTTGTATCCGTAGGGTCAATTCCACCAATATCCTTTAACAATGCATTCCGTTGAGTGGGACAACTTTGAAGGACTTCGAGAGCACATCGCGGAAGGTGCTTTCACAAAATATTCTACAATACTGTAGTTCTGAGCAGCACGTGCATGAGGATTGAAGGAAGACTTTCGAACAACACCCTTTGGGGGAGGGCGAAGAACTGTATCAAGACTCGATTGTTCGAGATGAAGAGGACCGTTGGGAGGTGAAGTTGAGGGAGACTGCCAAACCAACAGAGGTGGTATATCGTCAACTTTCTCCTTTGAGGAAGTGTAATCTTTGGCCCGAGTGGTAAGTGTAACGGAATTTTTTTTCAAATCACCAGTACACATAAGTACATAAGAAGTAGTGGAAAGAGAGGGTTGGTCGTGAATGACCAGTTGAGCATGTTGTTGGGAAGGGAAAGGTTGGGACAAAACAATAAGTGTGGGAGGTTTCACGGTCCCTTGAAGGAACTTAGTAACCTCGGCCCGTCTTGGACAATATTTCATGTAGTGATCATCACCACGGATAAGGCAAGGGTATCGGGGTTTGCGTTTATTGTTATCATAAACAAGTTGTGTTTTGGCTTTCTCATATTGTGCGTTATTTTTATCCTCCTTATTCTTAACCTTCCCTTTTTTAGATTTATTTTTTCCAGCAGGGGTAGATTGAACAGAGTTCACCTCAGAGGTTTTGTCGGTGGAAGGAGTTGGAGTCAGAGACTTGGGATTGGTGGGAGAGGCTTGTGTAGATTGAGGTTGAGCTTGGAAAGTTCCAATCACACCATCAGCCGCATGAGAAGCAACAGGGGTAGTTGAGGTAGTGGTGGTGTTAGTGACCTATAACGATAGGGGATATGATGATTCATGATCTATTTGTGGGTTTCGTGATGAAATTCCCAGTTTGCTGGCCTATTATCTCCTCAAATAAATTAGTCAATTTCATTTGATTAGGTGTCAGGTTTTTATTAGAAAGAACATTTCTAAAAGTTTAAGGCTCATTTCGAAGAGTTTTAAGATTCTAATAAACTTTGGAAAACATTTGATTTAGTTTTTATTTCAAAAAACTCAAAATACAGGTTTCGGTGGCTAAGTGTCTTTTCAAAAGGGTTTCTAAGCCACCGAAAGCCTTAGCATTCGACAACTTAAATGTGAATCTCGGGGCTCTCCTAGCCACCAAAATTGCAGAGAGATCTGGAATAGTCAGCTCGTCTTAGTGAAATGTTATGATTGTATTTAGCTGTCGAAAGGATAGGGGAGATGTCGAGTATGATTTGGTAAGAGGTGTTTTAAGAGTTATTATATTATGATTTGATCTACCTAACCCTAAACCCTATGAATCCCACACCTGTTCTAGGAATTAGCATCTGATCCCGGCGTATCCTGACATGATCATTTCAACTTATGTTTCATAAACTCACGTGGTATTTGTACTTCCTATCCTTCAAGGTTTGTCGAATGATCATTCCCATTTCAAATCCTAACTACCCTCTCACATCCCTCAAAATTAGGGCTCCCCTTAATTGCATTTCCCCTTTTCTCGCCTCTGTCATAACTGAGCACAAACCTCCCTAATTCTGCGCTAAGTGGTCTCCCTCCAAGCCCGAATTCCCAATTGCAAGTACATGAGCATTCCAACAAATGAAGAGAGGAGCACCAGCATTGAGGAAGGAGCTTGATGATATTGGTTACCTTGAATCACACCCAGAGGTATGTAAACCTCTTCAAGGATGTAGGTTGTTATGAATTTTGTAAAAAAGTGCAGAGCTCTCATCAGCAGGTGGCACAAGATTTTTCTCTCTCATTTGATGGCAGAAAGACAGTCATTGGCAAAGATGAGTTCTTGGTGCATGAAACTCTCATAGCAGAGGTGACAGAGCTGCCAAGGACTGGAGAAAACTAGTTCAAGACCACTATTACAAAGGAGGTCGAATTTAGGTCTTATTTGAAACCAGAGAATAAGTGTTTGATATGGAAGAAAGACATTCCTATGTCTTTTCTAGAGGAGAAATGGCAGCACCTACTGAAGTCAATTCTTGTTTACATAACCTGTGAGGGTAGATATAATAGGGTAATGATTTATCATTTCAAATTGATGAATCGCTTTACTGGCAGGAGCCCCTTTAACCTACCTTATTACCTCCACAGAAGTTTAACTAAGATGGCTCATTAGGTCAAGGCTAAACCAAGAAAGGTTGCAGTTAGATTATCCCATCATGGTTTGATTAAGCTCTTGATTTTTGAGCTAGTGTAGAGAAGGAACAAGGATTGGGGCCATTTCTTATTTTGGAATGAGTTTCAGACTGATTTACATCCAGAGGATAAAAATGGGTCTTCTTCAAGGAAGTCTTCCACTCCCAGAAGTGGAAAGAGAAAGAGGAGAGCCATCTCTCCAGTCACAGTTGATCAGTCTTCTCCATCTTCCAAGCCTAAAAAAGCTAAGAAGAAACTAGATTTTAGCAAGGATGCAGAGAAGGCATAAAAACCTCCAGTGGACAAGAATATCCTCAATCTCCCCTATATAGAATCTGAGGATGAAGAAGACCAGGTTGCAGCAGAGCAAGAAGTAGCCATAGTAGAAGATCCAATTACAATAGGGTATGACGATATTCCCTCACCTACACCAAAGGAGGATCAAAGCCAACAAATTGCAGAGGCCTCATCTAGGAATTCAAAGCAGTCCAGATCTCAGAATATTAAGAAGCTTAAAGGGAAAATAGCACAACAAGAAGTATTAGAGAAGGAGATAAAGACCCAATATGAGACTTTATCAAAGAATTTCATAGCAACCAGTGCAGCCTTGGAAAGATTGGCACTTGAAAATGTTAAAGAAAATAAAAAGAAGAAGAAAAGCATAAAGGACTATAACAGTCTATGGAGAGTAGCTATGCATTTGAAGAAAAAGGTCAGATCATTGAGGTTGCAATCCATAACTTCAAGACCTCATCCTCAAGCACCTATTGATTTTGAAACCCTAACAAATGCAGCCATTCATTTGAATGATCCAGAGACAGCTAACAATCCTACAACCATTCCAGAACCTGCTCAAGATGTAGAGGCTTTAGAACATCGACCCTAAGGTGTTTAAAAGCTAAGACAAAATGTATTTCACAATTTTGTTAATTTTCACTAAGACAAAACTCTCAGTGGCTTAGGCAAACATTTCAACTGTTCATTAGCCACCGAAAGCGAAGCTTTCGGTGGCTAGAAAGCTCGGATTTTGCCTCTCTTAGCCACCAAAAGCACAGATAGGGCAGAGAGGCACTATTTTTGCACAGATCCAAGTTTTTCTCACCCATACACCTCGAGGATGGTTTGTAATGATGGATAATAAATAAGGGAATTAGTTTTAAGTTTCTGCTCCAATTTTCAAGGCACCTAGCAAGGTGGAAAGGTTAAATTGGTTACCTATTTTTGGGCAAAAAATTGTTTTTGTGTCAAAAGTGGCAATTTCGACTTATCCCACATCTCATGAAGATCCATCATCCTTCAAAGGCTTAATACACCTGTCGAATACTTGGAAGGATATGAAGACCATCAAAGATAAGGAGTGGACTTATTTTATAGGATCCTTTCCTATTTTTTTGTGTCAGTTGTTGGTTTTCTATTTTAAGTAAATTTGATCATGTATTGAAGGATCTGGATATATGACGTAAGGGCTATAAAGCCACAAACTTTTGAGGAACCAAGGGTTGGAATTGTGATGATTAAAATGTTAAAATGATCATAAGTTGTAAATGAATTTATGAAGGAATACAAAGGCACTATATTTCTAGATTCCTGTGTTGTGTTTTAGTGGTGAAGTTTTCTCTGATGTAACTCAATATTTTTTTATTTCACATGCTTTTCTTTCTGTATTGTCTATGAGAAGATAATGTGTAGGTTTTTTGATTGACACCATGTGCTGGCTCGAAACAATATCTATGTTTTCTTCCAAGTTTGAAATGCAGAATTCAGATATACTCTGCTCTACATTTGAAATAATTTTCAGTTTATTCTTCTTTTCCATTTTATAATCTCAAAGGATCCACTAGTATGATTATCCTGCCTGGTCATATTTTGTCTTGGTTTTTCATTCACAATTGTCTTTACCTTTGACTCAATTTTTCCCAATGGTCCTTTTTCATGTCTCAACCAAACCAATTCAAAATCTATAAACAAACCCATGCTCTGCATAGCTAGCCTAATATCTTATTTCCAAGAAATCTGAATTTGACAGAGAGATCCCTCTCTGAGTCTTGGAGGGCTAGATCCAAGACTCGAAGTGGTTTTGATTTTTCCTCTGTGACTGCCTCCACAGCCTTGGGCAAATTACAGAGTGATAACAGAATGGCGACCATACTAGGGAAATTTCCCGAGTAGTACACTTCAAAGTTCTAGATCTGATCACTGATGGTGGATAGTGACCAGACAGAAGAAGGTTGAGATCATTCACCTGGTGACTCCAATCTCTAATCAGCTCCAGACAGTACCAACTCAAAGACTCCACTGGAGGAATAACCTGAAGCATGACCAAGCAGCCTAGAAAGACCAGGTACTCGAGCTCAAATTGTATTCATGGTGTTATTGGTTTCATCTGCAATTACTTTTTCTCTTATCATGATCCTGGTCCAGAGTATGTTGTTGAAATTCAGGATGATCATTTTCAACCTGAAGAACCCCCAAAAATTGAGCCCATTCTCATAGCTCTTGTACACACTCCTACACCTATAGAAAGCCTTGACAGACATAAGACTCTTGCTTTATTTCCTATAGAGGTAAAGATCTATGATACATATGTGAAAATTCCAGATTCACGGGTTGAAATTCCAGCTTGTTATAAGCCCCTGGCTTCACCTCTGGTACCTGCTAAAATCCCAGACAGATACAAACCCCTAGATTTCCCTCCTATCCTCCATGACCTCCCTGCAAATTCCATCAATAATTTTCCCAAGTTTGATGGAGAAGATGTGAAAACCACTGCTAAAAAGCATATTCAAAATCTTGAGGATTTTCTTGATCTATTTGAGGTGGAAGAAGACGATGTCTATATCAGGATGTTTTCCCTATAATTGCTAGGTAAAGTCAAAAATTGGTTAAGGGTCTTCCAGCTGCAAGCATTAATAATTTCCATCAGTTCGTGCAAGTTTTCCTAGACCGATGGGCGATCATGGGAAATATTTTTCTTATCCTAGAAGAGTATGACCACTTGAAAAGAAAGCCAGGCGAGACAATACATCAATTTTCAGCAAGATTCAATAAGGTATATCATGCAATACCCGCTGATATAAGGCAACCTCCAGGATAAACTCACTTTCATTACCCAGATGCCTTTGATCCTGAGATGACATTCCAATTAAGAGAAAGGAACACTGAAACCCTTGAAGAAATGCAAAAGATTGCGGTTGAGGTGGAAGCTAACTTGTTGAAAAGAAGGGAAAAGTTAGAGGTTGAAGAAAAATATAGAACAGAAAATGAACAGATGACATCTTCAGAAGTGAAATTATATATTATGACCAACACAGTCAATGAAATGCTGCAGAATATTAGCAAGAAAGATGATTTCTTTTTTCAAAGGCATTATGTACCATCGACTCTAGAAAAAACAAGAACAAATGTCCCCAAGAACTTAGCATCCTAGCCCCTTTATCCTAAACCACCGAAGGATTTCTTCATGTACTCAATTCACAATATAGTCAAAGAGTAAGTTCAAAATCAGATGGTGGTGGAAAAATCTCCGGAGATGATGTGCATGCTTGATGACCTCCCCTACATAGATAATATGCTCAGGTATGATCTTTAGAATGGTGACTATATGGTTGAGATTGAAGATGATTGTTCAAAGAAGCCAATAGTATCTTCATGGGAAGAATAAGCCTAGTTATCACAGTGCACAGATGAAAATCAGATTCTGCATACCCAACAAGATTGCAAGGAGGATGACGTAGAAAATTTTCCAAGAAATGAAGAATGTCTCCCCCTCTGTTTTTCCTCCTTGTTAAGGGAACATTACAAACAGGTCGTGAATAGAAATAATGAGGAATGTTCTAATTCATCGGTTGGGGAAAACAAGGGAGATACAAAATTTGATCCAGAGGTGCAGCCCTTGAGCCTTTTTGAAGGTCGAACCTCAGATAAAATCATGAAGCTTGAAAAAGGTGATGAGCTGATCCATTTTGATTTATTGCCTTTGTGCTTTAATTCATTTCAAATTTTGAGAGGGAATCTTGGTCAGATTCTAGTTGACAGTCACAGTGTAAACCATGAAGTACCAGTAGGGCCAATGCCACTATTATTTGAAACATTTTATGACTCTATACTTGATATTCTGGATGATGTGTGTTTTCAAAGTCTGGTTTCATTTACTCCAAGTGAATTAAAAAATGGTTATGATATGGATATAATCAGACAGTCTACCCCCGCTGTTTGGTTCAGCAGAAGCATCATTTCAGAACCCATCAGAGCATTTGCAATCATGTAAATAATTTTTGGAGGACACAGAAGGCATAGGTGGAAAACCAACTCATGATGTTGAATTATTTGAAGTTGAAAATCAAAGGATGGACCAAGCCTATATTGATCCTGTAAATTCATATATGGAGAAATTCTTCAATACAAGATCCTTTTCCATTTCCAGTATTTTTCCTATTGTTCAGGTTTATCAAATCTCATGTAGAGAAGACCGAGCTGGAAATTACTCTCAAGCACGAGTAACAGACTTATTTATGAGTTTTATCAAAGACAATGGAAGAACAGAGTTATTAGATCAACTGATGGGTTGGTTGCATTGGCATTTTTCTATTACCTAGCAAAGCAATGATTGCAGTAGGGTAGGTAGCAGTTATGAATGAGCTTAGCTCCCTGAGCATCCCTTTCAACAATTTTTCAATTTCAACTTTCAATCTTCAGTTTGATGTGGTACAAGTTGCAGAATAAGATTTTGGGATCAGCCCAAGGATAAGGCACTGATTTACGAAATCCAGAGATCTGAGATTCTTGACACCTCCTCAGAAGCTGTCATCCCCAATTGGAGCTTATGTTAGTGACCTACAACGATAGGGGATCTGATGATTCAAGATCTATTTGTGGGTTTTGTGATGAAATTCCTGGTTTGTTGGCCTATTATCTCCTCAAATAAATTAGTCAATTTCATTTGATTAGGTGTTAGGTTGTTATTAGAAAGAACATTTCTAAAATTTTAAGGCTCATTTCAAAGAGTTTTAAGCTTGTAATAAACTTTGGAAAACATTTGATTTAGTTTTTATTTCAAAAAATTCAAAATACAAGTTTTGGTGGCTAAGTGTCTTTTCAAAAGGGTTTCTAAGCCACTGAAAGCCTTAGCATTCGGCAGCTTAAACATGAAACTCGAGGCTCTCCTAGCCACCAAAATCGCAGGGAGATCTGAAACGGTCAGCTCATCTTAGTGAAATGTTATGATTGTATTTAGTCGTCGAAAGGATAGGGGAGTTGTCGAGTATGATTTGGTAAGAGGTGTTTTAAGAGTTATTATATTATGATTTGATCTACCTAACCCTAAACCCTCCGGATCCCACACCTGTCCTAGGAATTAGGATTTGATCTCGGCGTATCCTGTCTTGATCATTTCAACTTCTGTTTCATAAAATCACATGGTCTTTGTACATCCTATCCTTCAAGGTTTGTCGAATTATCATTCCCATTTCAAATAATAACTACCCTCTCACATCCCTCAAAATCAAGGCTTTCCTTAATCACATTTCCCCTTTTCTCACCTCTGTCATAACTTAGCACAAACCTCCCTGATTCTGCGCTGATTGGTCTCCCTCGAAGCCCAAATTCCCAATTGTAGGTACAGGATCATTCTAGCAAATGAAGAGAGGAGCACCAATGTTGAGGAAGGAGCTTGGTGATATTGGTTACCTTGAATCACACCCAAAGGTATGTCAGCTCTTTAAGGACGCAGGTTGTTATGAATTTTGTAAAAATGTGTAGAGCTCTCATCAGCAGGTGGCAAAATATTTTTCTCTCTCATTTGATGGAAGAAAGGCATTCATTGGCAAAGACGAGTTCCTGGTGGATGAAACTCTCATAGCAGAGGTGACAGAGCTGCCAAGGACTGGAGAAAACTGGTTCAAGACCAATATTACAAAGGAGGTCGAATTTAGGTCTTATTTGAAACCAGAGCATAAGTGTTTGATATGGAAGAAAGGCATTCCTATGTCTTTTCTGGAGGATAAATGGAAACACCTGTTGAGGTCAATTCTTGTTTACATAACCTGTGAGGGTATATATAATAGGGTAATGATTTATCATTTCAAATTGATGAATCACTTTACTGGCAGGAGCCCCTTGAACCTGCCTTATTACCTCCACAGAAGTTTAACTAAGATGGCTCATCAGGTCAAGGATAAACCAAGCAAGGTTGCAGGCAGATTATCCCATCATGGTTTGATTAAGCTCTTGATTTGTGAGCTAGTGCAGAGAAGGAACAAGGATTGGGGTCATTTCTTATTTGGAATGAGTTTTAAACTGATTTATAGCCAGAGGATAAAAAGAGGTCTTCTTCAAGGAAGTCTTCCCTCCCAAAAGTGGAAAGAGAAAGAGGAGAGCCATCTCTCTAGTCACAATTGATCAATCTTCTCCATCTTCTAAGCCTAAAAAGGCTAAGAAGAAACTGGATTTTAGCAAGGATGTAGAGAAGGCAGAAGAACCTCCAGTGGACAAGAATATCCTCAATCTCCTCTATACAGAATCTGAGGATGAAGAAGACCAGGTTACAGCAGAGAAAGAAATATCCCTAGCAGAAGATCCAGTTACAGCAGGGTATGAAGATCTTCCCTCACCTACACCAAAGGAGGATCAAGGCCAACAAATTGCAGAGGCCTCATCTAGCAAGTCAAAGTAGTCCAGATCTCAGAAGATTAGGAAGATTAAAGGGATAATAACACAACATGAATTATTAGAGAAGGTGATAAAGACCCAATATGAAACTTTATCAAAGAATTTCATAGCAACCAACGCAGCCTTGGAAAGATTGGCACTTGAAAATGTTAAAGAAAATAAAAAGAAGAAGAAAATCGTAAAGGACTATAACAGTCTATGGAGACTAGATATGCATTTGAAGAAAAAGGTCAGATCATTAAGGTTGCAAGACATGCCTTCAAGACCTCAGCCTCAAGCACCTGCTAATCTTGAAACCCTAGCAAATGTAGCCATCCATTTGAATGATACAGAGACAACTAACAATCCTACAGCTATTCCAAAACCTGCTCAAGATGCAAAGGCTTCAGAAGATCAACCCTAAGGTGTTTAAAAGCTAAGAAAAAAGGTATTTCACAATTTTGTTAATTTTCACTAAGACAGAACTTTCATTGGCTTAGACGAACATTTCAATTGTTCATTAGCTACCGAAAGCGGAGCTTTCAGTGCCTAGCAAGCTCAAATTTTGCCTCTCTTAGCCACCAAAAGCAAAGACAGGGAAGCAAGGCATTATTTTTGCACAGATCCAAGTTTTTCTCACCCATACACCTCGAGGATGGTTTGTAATGATGGATAATAAATAAGGGCATCAGTTTTGGGTTTATGTTCTAGTTTTCAAGGCGCCTAGCAAGGTGGAAAGGTTAAATTGGTTACCTATTTTTGGGCAAAAAACTGTTTTTGTGCCAAAAGTGGCAATTTCGACTTATCCCACATCTCATGAAGATCCATCAGCCTTCGAAGGCTGACTACACCTGTCGAATACTTGG
>JASDQU010010241.1:534062-550188 GCA_032191745.1 Picea mariana
AAGAATACCTAATAGAAGCTTCCACTTCTAGAAGGATCTTCCTCTAGATGGTTCTTTTGATAGACATATTTAGTATAAATAGGAGTTGAGGGCATGAGAACTTTTGTCTTGGATATTATTGTAATAGAGCTCTGCTCTGCTGGAGGTTGCCCCCTTGAAGAGGCAAGTGAACATTGCTCTCATTAATCAAAGTGCTCTTTCCAGTGTTATTCTGGTATCATTTTGGTATTATTGTGGTGTTTTTCTAGTTATATTATTGTCCATCTGCCATTTATAGCTATTTATTTCTGTTATGCATACTTTTTTATATCTGGAATATTACAGGTTGATGCAAAGTGAGATTAGTATTGACTCTTTTCAAGATCCTTTTGCATCATGCTTGCAGGCAGTGAACAATTCCAAGGTTTCATATTTTATTAAATTTGAATTTGTTTGCAAGTTTTTAAATGAGTTGCCAACACGCAGGTCTATTATTTTTCCTTTGACAAAACATATGAAAAAAAATCATCCAGTGGACAAGACTCTTGCATGGTTGCACTGGGTTTTTCATTTCACATGATTTTGCAGTGATTTTCAATGGCTTAAAGTAGGTATGTGTGATGAATAAGCTCAACACTCTTAGCATTTTTTTTTAGCAGTGGGTTTTTGTAGCAGTATTTTCAGATTCCAGTGTACAGTTTAGGTTGCAGTTTGGTTTCAGTTGGAGGACATAGTTCAATTTGTAGGTTGGGAGCAGCCCAATGGATCAGGCTACTAGTCTACAGTGTTCTTTGGAAGCTCACAGGGAGTGTTCCATCCCCATTGGAGCCAATGTTAGTGTTCAATAATTTAAATGAGGCCAGAGTCAAGTCAAATATGTATATTGAGTTTTTAGAGTCATGACTTGGTCTTGTGAAGACCAAAACATAACTCATCTAAGTGTGCATGTATATATTTTTATGTGGTCAGTCTAGTACTTGTGTAATTCCTCGGTTCTTTAGGTCAAATGAGTCCAAAATCACACTTTATGTTTAAAATTTATGAGGGAGTGTATCATGTCAATACGAGTGTTTGGTCGTGTCTTCTTAGTCATTAGTGAGTCATTGGTCACAAGTCTTTCAAAGTTGTCTTTCACCATTCCAAAGATCAAAATCATGTCAAATGGTCATCATGGAAATGTAAAGGTGTGTTATGGTATGACCTTGATTCTTGTTAAGTTGAAGTGTGCTTTTGTATTGCTCATCCATATGGACAAATCATTCTCCTCTAGTTCTGCAAAGTTCGTTGCGAAAGTTCCTAGACTTTCGCAATGAAAAGTTGTCACGATTTTATTGATTTCACTATGCAATCATGAGATTTGGATTGAATTTTTGGGTGTGAAGGGATAAGTACGCATGCCTAGATTATAAAATAACCTCCTCCTTCATTTGAAAAAATTCCTATCCATAAGAAATCTATGAAGGACTGCATACTGTGAAACCGCTTTGTTCACTGCGAAACTGTCCTACACACCGCGAAAGTATATTTTATTCCTAACTTTTAAACCATGTGCCTGTTTCCCATGAAATTTTGATACGAGATGCATCAGGGTAAGATGAATAAACTCACTTAATTTTAGGTCAAAATGATTCACGGTTTCAAGAAATGAGCCACCGTCACCTACAACCATTTTTGGATTTTATCGAAATCCATGAATTGGGTTTTGCTCATTTTTTGTGTGGAAATGCATCATTTTTTTTTAAGTATGTATAAATTACCTTTACAGTAGCGTCACGAGTTTCTAAGGACTATGAATGTTGAATTTCCCTGGAGGGAAAACAATTCAACCAGTACCTCCAAAACCAAAACATAGCCCATTTCTAATCATCTAGAACATAATTGCCCCGTGGGCAAACTAATTCGTTCATATCTGTTCAACCTTCTAGAACAACTAGGGTTGAATTATGACAAGAAAAAAGAGAATTATCCAAAAGTACAATTGTAGAAGTAGAAACAAAACATAAAACAAGCCATGCAGTCTGACACCAGTGCAGGTGTCGTAGCTCATGCAAACTATTTTTTGTGTGCTGCATTGTCCGTTGTTGGCTCCTGGAGAGCCGAAGCCAAGACCACCGTTGATTTTTCCGCTGCTACCATTTGGTGAGCTGGAGCAACACCACCACTGAAGTCGCTGGTGCAATGGATGCCTGGTCCGGGGAGTGTCGAGTGCCTTGCAGAGAGAACAACATTTGCAGAATTTGCATCCCTTTCTTGTCCATAATTTCTATACGAAACCATAAGTTTTCCACCTCCTTGCGGACCTCGAACACTAGGTATTGCAAAATTTCAAGGCCGTCTTGAAACTTTGTGCAGGAGGCGCATTACGAACAAGAGAGTGGTGTTGAGGATAAGATATGAATTGATCTTACTTAAGCATTTTCAGACTTTACTTGGCTAAAGTAAAGTAGACGGGAATATCACCCTATGTTTATAGCCAACAAAAATATATATCCTAACTCACAAGTATTAAGTACAAGTGCTTAGGATAGCCTTTTATCAACTAAAGCTTGTTGGAAATTCACTTTTTATGTATTTTTTCTGAAAATATCGGTTGCTGAAATAAATGTAAGAATAGAATTAAAGACACCAAGATAATAATCAATGTAGATGAGACATAAAGCAATCCCTTATTTCATTCCAATTCACCAAATAGTCATTGTCTTTACAAAAATTCACATAGAAATCTTGGACCAAAGTCAAACTTAGAAGTCCCCGATGGAACATACAAAAGGACCTCTAACAGAAAACCAAAACTGAACTCTAAAAGTTGGATTAGCTTGCCACAGATTGCTTCCCACTCGACTCTACACAATAGCCTTTATTAGTCATGAAATTTAATTCACAAACAGACAAGTCTACACAGACTATCAAAGATAGATCAACACCTCTGAAGAACAAGTGTCTGAATTATTTGATTCGGACATGAATGTTGATGTCTATAATAAGACCCTGCTATCACAAAAGATAATTAGGATATGATGAATATATGAATGAATGAAAACTAAACTATCTTAACATAACTCAAAGACCAAACCTTGGCATGCGTTGTGCTTCTATCCCCCTTCATCTTCCTCCCCTCAGTTCAACTTTTAACAATTTAGAATTGGTTAGAGTAGTTGGACTAACTTATTAGTTAAGTTAACATAAAGCCTTAACTAACTTTAGTTAAGGAAGGGGGCAAAAGTAATAATCATAATATGGTCATAATTAAATAATAACTAATAGGTGGGACCCCCTTGTGACTCCTTTAGTGAATAACAATCATCACATCATAACATAATCCATTAGTTAAGCAAGCACACCCCTTGTGTCTCCCTTCAAAACATATTTTTCTTTGACAATTGTAGCTCATAAATTTGAAAATAGTGCAAATTAATACTCATATATCCAAAATAAGACCTATTTTCCAAAATGAAACATATTTTCCAAAATCCATGGAGACCACTGTCATAAAACAATAATTGACATAAAAATTAAAACCCATATTTTCCAGTCTGTGAAGCAACCCTTCCTTGGTTGTTGTTGTCACCTCCTAATTTCCCTAAAAATGCCTTGAGCTGGGCAGAGCCTTTAGGATTTATCTCACTAATCACATGGGAAAAATCATCCCTCAGATGCATCCATGAAGACACAGATTTTCCAGAGTCATCAGAGGATGAGGAAGGGGCAGCGACAACTTTTCCTTTACCAGATGCATGGTGGGATTTAGTCTTCAATCTATTGCTGGCATGGGAGGATTGCACTGGCGAGTGGTTAGTGGTAAGTTGGGAAATGGGGTTCAAAGGTGGGGGAGTAGGCAAAGTTAATTTTGGCCAGCCATAGTGTTGGGAGACTGCCACGTGAACAATCTCTTGCCACCCATCGTTTTCTGGGACTTCAGGCTGTAAAGAGACATGAGGAGGCACAGGTATACCGGGGGCTTAAGGGGCTTGGAAGGGAGGCCTTTTAGGCCTCGGTTGGACTATTCCCTGTCCAATCCAATTAAAGAACCCAACATTCAAAAATTGGCCAAGCTCTTTAGAATCTACATTAAAATGTATTGAGAACCTAGGCCTCCTTGGGCCTCGATTCCAGTTACCTCTACCTCTGTTTCCTCGTCCATGTCTTCCCTGACTAAAAAAACTCATCCTGCATATGTTAACAATTAGCAGATAGTATTTTAAATAACTATGCATGAAAACTCCTTAAAAATACGAAATAGATTTGTCTCAGAATGTATCAGGCTCATGCAATCCAATCCATACAAACTATTCTAATGTTAATCAATGAGAAGGTGGGTGGAAAAAATGTTCAGGGATACATGAGGGGTTTGCAATTTGTGAAAAAAAATGATATAATGAAAGGGAAGAAAAATGGTCACTGCTCAATGATAACAACAATCAACTGTAAACAACCAATAAACCTCACTGCAATCCACACAGAATTCTGCCATTTCTATCCAATACAACACATACTTTTTTTTAGCTGTGATCAAGATCAGAACAGGGGATGAAAAATGAATATGGGATATGTGAGGGGTTTATAATTAGCGAAAAATGAGATAATGAGGGGGAAAAAACCCGTTTATTGTTCATGATATTAATCAAGCAATCCATAACATATTTGCAGTAGGGAAAATATGCATCAACCGACAATCAGATGACTAAGTAATAATTCTTGTGAATTTGTTTAATTTTACTATCCATTAATATCCAACACAGTGTTATCACAAAACATACGTACTTCACACAATTTGTAAGAGGTTCTTTTCCCTTTATTCTTACATTCTGCACATCATAAAAATCAACAACAACACTCAATCTTTAACCATTAACATCCACCATTCCATACATTCCCCAACCTACGTTTGTATTTGAAAGTAGTGTTTTCCAACAATAATAATGGAGTCTCTATAGAGCCAATCAAGATCTTTAATGGTACGTTTCCATACATATATATGCAATAGAAAGATCAAAATAATCAACACCTCACATGCCACGCCTGAAAGGCAATTGTCTATACAACCAACAATCATCATTTAGACACAGGCTATGCATAAACAAATTTTTGAAATCATGTAACCATACCACTGTAAAAAACAAATATCTTAGTGCTATTCAAAACTGGGCCAAACGTACCACACAACTTTCATCAACAATGATCCATCGCAAAAGACAAACGTACTTAGAAATCAGGGGTATCACTAGGCATATGAAACAAGCCATCCATATTATACATGGTGCACGACTGAGAGAATTCCATAGTGTCATAATTCCCATAAACACACAACAATATATATAGCCATGCCATAACTCAAAACTTCATTCTGGGACAATTATTTAGTCGCTTGTGAGTGACCAAGCCGCACACATTCAAGTGTAAAAAGACGCAGTAAACATATCCAACCCAGTCTTCTAAATCTCAAGACATCGCCTAGAGTATGTGACATGTGTAACAACACCAAACCCCTGTGACTAATTCCAACCATTATGCGAACATCATAAGCACCACTCTAACGGCTGCATAATAACCAACAATTCGGCACTATGGTGAGGGAAGCAATAAACCAAACAAGTATGATAACGGTATGTACCTTTGAACCAAAAAAAAAAAAATGACAGAGGCCCTTTCATAACAAAAAATTGATTCTTTGACAACAGGCTAGTGACCGTGACCCTTAGTAGTGCAATTGGAAATGCGCAGCTCATGCCATTATCACAGAGGTGGTGACGAGAAGATAAACCAACATGATGGCTATATGACCCATGGGTGAGACCGTATTCAAGGTAATACACCACGGTGACTAGAAATCACTCGACAGGGATTAGGGTTCTCATAGTAGCCTTCATAGGAGGAACGGAGCTAACTTCAGTGAGACTTCGAGGCCAAAGTTGTACACGCAAGGGGCTATGGTGCTTGTGGATGGGAGACATTCCTTTGACAAGGCCGAATAAGGAAACATGGCTCTTAATCAAACCCAATAAATGAGAAGACAATCATCCAACCATGGTTTTAAACAAAACCGTTAAACCAATACGCAGTGGTAATAAAGAACTATCACCCAGGAAGACTAACAAACTAACGAACTTAAACTGATACGAGTTGAACCATCTATTTTCATTCGAATCCAAAATTCCACATAGTTGTATCACTTAGGACAAACACAAACCCACACAACTGAGCCAAAATCATTTCATAACCAGAGTGAAGTCAAGAATGGCCAAAAGATACATACCCGCTAATCAAAATCCTTAAGATAAGAGGTGGCCAAGCGATTTCACCCTTCTAGAAATCCAGAGCATGAACACAACAGCAAGATCAAAACAAAAGTCCGACTAGGGTGGCGGCCAACAAGAAGGGTAAAGGTGACGTGTAGTAAATGCACATCGCCTCCAACCATATCTCATTTACTCCATTAGTACATGCCAACGCGCCTTCCACTAACACCATTAATCAATCAGTGCATTGATAGTATCAACACATTCAAACCATAGTATAATCCAAGTCCACATAATAATCCAACCATTTGCATTCACTTTGCCAAATGTGCCACCCATGTTTACATTCCCGATATAACTCAAATAAATCGCTCGACCACTACACAACCCAACGATCATGTAAAGCATCATCATCAAACATTTAACTGAAACATAACATAATCAACATAAAAATGAAAGCCATCACTTCCATGAACCACCAACGTTATAACACATGTAAGTTAGCCACCGATCCCATTAATCAATGCATAGCCATTGCATTGTCACCTTGCCAAAGTGCGCCACCAAAATTTCCACCATATGCATATATAAAAAATGTAATTAAAGAATATTTCATAGCCATTTCTTGGTTAGCTAGGACTTAACCACTATCAACAAGTATGTAGATCTAGGTATCCTTTTTTTTTTCTCATTAGATATAGTATTTAGTTTTCCTCAAAATGCCTTTCAGTAATTTTCACTAACATTTTTGTTGTACAGGCGAGAAGAACAAATACCATGAATGAATAGTAGGGTGTAGTATCATGAAGGGAAAATATCTCAAAACTTAACTGATATCAACACCAAACATATCCTCTTCAACCATGTATCTTTGTAGCGCATCATCATAACATTGAAAATGAATAGACCCGGTCTTCAAAAGTTCAAGGGGGTCCCACCTACTAGCATTATTTAGTCTTATATAATAATAGGCTTAGCAACACTTTCCGGGCGAAATTACATTGACGTTTTCAATCGTCAACAAACTAGCGACTCCACAGGAAAATTTGTTTTTAAAAGATTAGAACTTAGAACTTGTGGTTTCGCAGACCAGGAATAGTAATCTCAAGAAGACTTGACTCGAATGATTATGCAACAGGGGGAAGTGAGTGGATTTAATGGAAAGATGACCGTGAATTTGGGAATAACTCATGAAAAGTGTTAAGTATGAGGGGTTTTACCACTGTATGCATAATCATAAGCTCTTAACTTGAAGGAGGAAGCTTATAGTTTATCTCTTAAGACCTTGATGGATGAAGAAATGGCAAGTAGAAGCGGGAAACAACCAATTCCTCGTCAGATAGTAGTGAAAATATGTAACCAATTCAAGGGCCCTTCAGCGAAGAGATCATAGCAGCTGTGCAAGCCTGATTGTTATTGACTAACAATGCTTTGCAGGAGTGTCACTGTGGTAGAATTGATCCAACAATATAACCTGACTGAATACTAAAAGATGATAAACACAAAAATTGCAACAGAAGTAATAATGCAGAAATTAAAACAACAACAGTAAAAGATAAAAATGAAACGTAACAAGAAAAAAAACAACTCAGAAGTAGAAACCACAGTGTTGTAAAGAAGAAAAGAAGCACAAAATTGAAAACAAAGCTAAACTACTAGTATACAAAAGATTCAATCAACAAAGAAAACTTTTCATGCTGGTCCCTCACAATATTTCAAATGAGGACTGCTAATGGTGTGGGAAAACCATTGCCTCTGCAATTCCTTTAAAATTTATGAGTTAGTGTCCAAGACAAAAGTAATCCGGAAATGGCCCAACACTTGAAATCCTGATGTAGCTATCAACTCTTTGACGGATACGATTAAATCATCAAGATAAGCATGGAGACTGACCCACTCATCGAAAGTGGTGTGTATAGGCCTTCTCAAGGCGATACTTGTATCAAATAAGCTAGAGGGCAGACAATTGTAAGAAATAGTATCGCGATTAGTGGTGGAAATGGTGTTGTGATAATTTTCCCCTTCTACCTTGATTTTATTGTAACCAAATAAACTGTCAACTAAGGGCCCCAAGTGTAACTCTACAACCTGTTGTAGAAACATTCTTGTATTGAGAGGAGGGAAAGGATTTCCTATAATTGCTTGCCTGAAAGTTCGAAGACTAATACAGGTTATGAAATTATCAGGGGTCTTCTAAGCAAGTTCCCAATTTGAAACCCCTTCAGGGTGGACAAAATAAAACATTTCAGTTCTTAAGAAATCTCCCAACTCCTTTCAAAAGGTTGTTTTCAGTGCAGAGTCAACAATTTTCTGTTTTTGCCTTGTTGTTTTCATAGTATGTTGAACTAGACCCGAATCAAAACCACAAAGATCCATATTAAACCAAGCGATCCTGAGATGACATTCCAATTAAGAGAAAGGAACATTGAAACCCTTGAAGAAATGCAAAAGATTGCGGTTGAGGTGGAAGCTAACTTGTTGAACAGAAGGGAAAAGTTAGAGGTTGAAGAAAAATATAGAACAGAAAATGAACAGATGACATCTTCAGAAGTGAAATTATATATTATGACCAACACAATCAACGAAATGCTGCAGAATATTAGCAGGAAAGATGATTTCTTTTTTCAATGGCCTCATGTACCATCGAATCTAGAAAAAACAAGAACAAATGTCCCCAATAACTTAGCATCCTATCCCCTTTATCCTAAATCACCGAAGGAATAATTCATGTACTCAATTCACAATACAGTCAAAGAGTAAGTTCAAAATCAGATGGTGGTGGAAAAATCTTCGGAGATGATGTGCATGCTTGATGACCTCCCCTACATAGATAATATGCTCAGGTATGATCTTCAGAATGGTGACTATATGGTTGAGATTGAAGATGATTGTTCAAAACAGCCAATAGTATTTTCATGGGAAGAAGAAGCCTAGTTATCACAGTGCATAGATGAAAATCAGATTCTGCATACCCAACAAGATTGCAAGGAGGATGATGCAGAAAATTTTCCAAGAAATGCAGAATGTCTCCCCCTCTGTTTTGCCTCCTTGTTAAGGGAACATTACAAACAGGCCGTGAATAGAAATAATGAGGAATGTTCTAATGCATCGGTTGAGGAAAACAAGGGAGATACAAAAGTTGATCCAGAGGTGCAGCCCTTGAGCCTTTTTGAAGGTCGAACCTTAGATAAAATCATGAAGCTTGAAAAAGGTGATGAGCTGATCCATTTTGATTTACTGCCTTTGTGCTTTAATTCATTTCAAATTTTGAGAGGGAATCTTGGTCAGATTCTAGTTGAAAGTCACAGTGTAAACCATTAAGTACCAGTAGGGCCAATGCCACTATTATCTGAAACATTTTATGACCCTATACCTAATATTCTGGATGATGTGTGTTTTCAAAGTTCGGTTTCATTTACTCCAAGTGAATTAAAAAATGGTTATGATATGGATATGATCAGACAGTCTACCCCTATTGTCTAGTTCAGCAGAAGCATCATTTCAGAATCCATCAGAGCATTTGCAATCATGTAAAGAATTTTTGGAGGACACAGAAGGCATAGGTGGAAAACCAACTCATGATGTTGAATTATTTGAAGTTGAAAATCAAAGGATGGACCAAGCCTATATTGATCCTGTAAATTCATATATGGAGAAATTCTTCAATACAGGATCCTTTTCCATTTCCAGTATTTTTCCTATTGTTCAGGTTTATCAAATCTCCTGTAGAGAAGACCGGGCTGGAAATTACTCTTAAGCACGAGTAACAGACTTATTTATGAGTTTTATCAAAGACAATGGAAGAACAGAGTTATTAGATCAACTGATGGGTTGGTTGCATTGGCATTTTTCTATTACCTAGCAAAGCAATGATTGTAGTAGGGTAGGTAGCAGTTATGAATAATCTTAGCTCCCTGAGCATCCCTTTCAACATTTTTTCAATTTCAACTTTCAATCTTCAGTTTGATGTGGTACAAGTTGCAGAATAAGATTTTGGGATCATCCCAAGTATAAGGCACTGATTTACGAAATCCAGAGATTTGAGATTCTTGACACCTCCTCAGAAGTTGTCATCCCCAATTGGAGCTTATGTTAGTGACCTATAACGATAGGGGATCTGATGATTCAGGATCTATTTGTGGGTTTCGTGATGAAATTCCTAGTTTGTTGGCCTATTATCTCCTCAAATAAATTAGTCAATTTCATTTGATTAGGTGTTAGGTTGTTATTAGAAAGAACATTTCTAAATTTTTAAGGCTCATTTCAAAGAGTTTTAAGCTTGTAATAAACTTTGGAAAACATTTGATTTAGTTTTTATTTCAAAAAATTCAAAATACAGGTTTCGGTGGCTAAGTGTCTTTTCAAAAGGGTTTCTAAGCCACTGAAAGCCTTAGCATTTGGCAGCTTAAACACGAAACTCGAGGCTCTCCTAGCCACCAAAATCGCAGGGAGATTTGAAACGGTCAACTCGTCGTAGTGAAATGTTATGATTGTATTTAGTCATAGAAAGGATAGGGGAGTTGTCGAGTATGATTTGGTAAGAGGTGTTTTAAGAGTTATTATATTATGATTTGATCTACCTAACCCTAAACCCTCTGAATCCCACACCTATCCTAGGAATTAGGATTTGATCTCGGCGTATCCTGTCTTGATCATTTCAACTTCTGTTTCATAAAATCACGTGGTCTTTGTACATCCTATCCTTCAAGGTTTGTCGAATGATCATTCCCATTTCAAATCATAACTACCCTCTCACATCCCTCAAAATCAAAGCTCGCCTTAATCACATTTCCCCTTTTCTCACCTCTGTCTTAACTCAGCATAAACCTCCCTAATTCTGCGCTGAGTGGTCTCCCTCCAAGCCCGGATTCCCAATTGTAGGTACATGATCATTCTAGCAAATGAAGACAGGAGCACCAATGTTGAGGAAGGAGCTTGATGATATTGGTTACCTTGAATCACACCCAAAGGTATGTCAACTCTTCAAGGACGCAGGTTGTTATGAATTTTGTAAAAACGTGCAGAGCTCTCATCAGCAGGTGGCAGAAGATTTTTCTCTCTTATTTGATGGAAGAAAGGCATTCATTGGCAAAGATGAGTTCCTGGTGGATGAAACTCTCATAGCAGAGGTGACAGAGCTGCCAAGGACTGGAGAAAACTGGTTCAATACCACTATTACAAAGGAGGTCGAATTTAGGTCTTATTTGAAACCAGAGCATAAGTGTTTGATATGGAAGAAAGGCATTTCTATGTCTTTTCTGGAGGAGAAATGGAAACACCTATTGAAGTCAATTCTTGTTTACATAACCTGTGAGGGTATATATAATATGGTAATGATTTATCATTTCAAATTGATGAATCACTTTACTGGCAGGAGCCCCTTGAACCTGCCTTATTACCTCCACAGAATTTTAACTAAGATGGCTCATCAGGTCAAGGCTAAACCAAGCAAGGTTGCAGGCAGATTATCCAATCATGGTTTGATTAAGCTCTTGATTTGTGAGCTAGTGCAGAGAAGGAACAAGGATTGGGGCCATTTCTTATTTTGGAATGAGTTTCAGACTAATTTATAGCCAGAGGATAAAAAGTGGTCTTCTTCAAGGAAGTCTTCCCTCCCAGAAGTGGAAAGAGAAAGAGGAGAGCCATCTCTCTAGTCACAGTTGATCAATCTTCTCCATCTTCTAAGCCTAAAAAAGCTAAGAAGAAACTGGATTTTAGCAAGGATGTAGAGAAGGCAAAAGAACCTCCAGTGGACAAGAATATCCTCAATCTCCCCTATACAGACTCTGAGGATGAAGAAGACCAGGTTGCAGCAGAGAAAGAAGTAGCCCTAGCAGAAGATCCAGTTACAATAGGGTATGAAGATCTTCCCTCACCTACACCAAAGGAGGATCAAGGCCAACAAATTGCAGAGGCCTCATCTAGCAAGTCAAAGTAGTCTAGATCTCAGAAGATTAAGAAGATTAAAGGGAAAATAACACAACAGGAATTATTAGAGAAGGTGATAAAGACCCAATATGAGACTTTATCAAATAATTTCATAGCAACCAGTGCAGCCTTGGAAAGATTGGCACTTGAAAATGTTAAAGAAAATAAAAAGAAGAAGAAAATTGTAAAGGACTATAACAGTCTATGGAGACTAGATATGCAATTGAACAAAAAGGTCAGATCATTAAGGTTGCAAGCCATGCCTTCAAGACCTTAGCCTCAAGCACCTGCTAATCTTGAAACCCTAGCAAATGCAGCCATCCATTTGAATGATACAGAGACAACTAACAATCCTACAGCCATTCCAAAACCTGCTCAAGATGCAAAGGCTTCAGAAGATCAACCCTAAGGTGTTTAAAAGATAAGACAAAAGGTATTTCACAATTTTGTTAATTTTCACTAAGACAGAACTTTCATTGGCTTAGACGAACATTTCAATTGTTCATTAGCCACCGAAAGCGGAGCTTTCGGTGCCTAGCAAGCTCAAATTTTGCCTCTCTTAGCCACCGAAAGCAAAGACAGGGAAGAAAGGCATTATTTTTGCACAGATCCAAGTTTTTCTCACCCATACACCTCGAGGATGGTTTGTAATGATGGATAATAAATAAGGGCATCGGTTTTGGGTTTATGTTCTAGTTTTCAAGGCGCCTAGCAAGGTGGAAAGGTTAAATTGGTTACCTATTTTTGGGCAAAAAACTGTTTTTGTGCCAAAAGTGGCAATTTCGACTTATCCCACATCTCATGAAGATCCATCAGCCTTCGAAGGCTGACTACACCTGTCGAATACTTGGAAGGATATGAAGACCATCAAAGATAAGGAGTGGACCTATTTTATAGGATCCTTTCCTATATTCTTGTGTCAATTGTTGGTTTTCTATTTTAAGTAAATTTGATCCCATATTGTAGGATCTGGATATCTGATGTAAGGGCTATAAATCCACAAAATTTTGAGGAACCAAGGGTTGGACTTGTGATGATTAAAATGTGAAAATGCTCATAAGATGTAAATGACTTTATGAAGGAATACAAAGGCATTATATTTCTAGATTCATGTGTTGTGTTTTAGTGATGAAGTTTTATCTGATGTAACTCAATATTTTCTTATTTCACATGCTTTTCTTTCTATATTGTATACAAGAAGATAATTTGTAGGATTTGTGATTGACACCCAGTGCTGGCTCGAAAAAATATCTATGTTTTCTTCTAAGTTTGAAATGCAGAATTCAGATATACTCTTCTCTACATTTGAAATAATTTTCAGATTATTCTTCTTTTCCATTTTATAAGCTCAAAGGATCCACTAGCATGATTATCCTGCCTGGGCATATTTTGTCTTGGTTTTTCATTTATCATCTTTTTTACCTTTGACTCCATTTTTCCCAATGGTCCTTTTTCATGTCTCAACCAAACCAATTCAAAATCCATAAACAAACCCATGTTTTGCATAGCTAGCCTAATATCTTCTTTCCAAGAAATCTGAATTTGACAGAGAGATCCCTCTCTAAGTCTTGGAGGGATAGATACAAGACTCAAAGTGGTTTTGATGTTGCCTCTATGACTTCCTCCACAGCCTTGGGAAAATTACAGTATGATAACAGGTGGTAGAAGGAGGAGGTGCATCAGGGAGCAGATCGTAAAGAGTACCCCTTTAAGAATAAATGAGATCGGGGAACTGAGAGCCACTGATCGCCTATTCTTCTGTGACAACTCCACCCATGGAAATGTTATAAGAGATTTTATACAAGAAGGATTTCATGAACCATTTTGCCAATAAATGATCAAGAATATCGATTTTGATCAAACGTCGTCTTCGTCTCCACTCATGAATGTGATCGGAGATGTGAGTGGCCTTATTTTTCTTGACGGAACTCAAAATATCGGTTCCTATTTCATAATAGATTGGCAAACGGTAGTGTGTGAGGAAAGCCATGGCTAGGGTATTAAAGTTGGTGAAGAATCCTCGTGGTAATTCTATATAACACTTTGCAACCGAACCCATAAGAGTTCGTTGGAAGAGTTGTAACCGAATGGAATCGTCCATCAAAGAGTTGGATGAACACCAAAGGTGAAAAGTCATGACATAGTTGTTTGGATCTTCTCCTGGTTTACCATCAAATTTTGGAATGTTGGATGGTATCTTGGCTGGTATAACGGGCCACTGGGGAGAATGCAAGATGGGGTCATTCAAGATTCTAGACAAGTCAGGAAGATCCAAAGTGGCTAAGAAGGGTAACTATCTATTCACATGAGGATATCGGTGACTTTGGGGAGGAAGTCCCATCAGTATACCAGTAGGACCATGAGCAGTATGCATGTGAGGTGAAGGTCCTGACAGATTCAAACATGAATGTGGAGGCATGTAGCCCATAGGGTTGTAATGATTAGTGATGTTCCCCTAGAAAGGGACACTAGATTGAACGTTTTAACCCTAAATGGGATTGGAAGAACTGAGATACGACTGGCCCGAACTAGGGGGTATGAAAAAGATAAATTGGGGTTGTTGCCCCCCATATGATTATGGATTTCCTTGGATGAGAAGGTTACAATACTGGGCTAATTATCTTGGAATGTTCTATCCATAAGGTGGGGTAGGACTTCCAAGTTGGGGTTGTCCTCCAAAAGGGGGTTGTGTTCCAATTTGGCTGTGACCTCCAAATTGAGTTTTCCCCCCAGTGTTATATTGTCCTCCAACATGAATCTGAAAACTAGAAGTGAATGATGGAGTAGATCCCCCAATGGGATTGGATCCACTTGGGCCAAATCCTCCCATAAAAGGCAGATAAGACCCTCCAGAGGGGACCTGGGAAGGTGTCGAAATGAAACCGACAGCAACATTGTATCCAGGAGGGGTAAAAATTCCAAAAGCTTTGGACGAAACTTGGGTAGAAATGGGGATAGAAGTATTTAAAGCATGGTACCCATGAGGAATATATGGCACAGGTCTAGACGAAAGTGGTGTACCGATGGGAGCTTGGGTAACCATTGTATTCCCAGTGGGAATAGTCGTAGCGTTTGGGACCATTGTGGAATGGGCCATCTGAAGAGGAATGGTTGATTTAGGACCAACATACTGTGTGTCTAAACCCACGAAAAGATAACCAGTCGTGCTATTAAAGTGATCTAGAGGTATCGTATAGGTAGAAGACGTCTCGGGTAGTTCAGAGACAACATGTATATCAGCACCTGCCCCTGAGCCGTAAAGGTCTCGCACTGTAGCTGGGGTTCGAAATATGTCAGTGGTCCAAAAACGATACTCTCTTTCCGAGCCAGTAAGAGGTCCGATTGGTATTCCAGAAGTGTCAACAACAAGTTCTCCAGAGGAATTCATTCGAAGAATATGTCTCTCGTATCCATGAGCTATTTGGAAAGCGTCTAGAGAATCGGAAATAATTCGAAAATTGTCTAGAGAGTCAGTTCTTTCCGCTTGGGATGGTATGTTGTCCTAGACCTTACTCTATTGAGGAGAGCCCTTTGGTGGGTTAGGAATAAAGGGTTTGGAAACTTTCATATCTTCCAGAGGTAGTCCTTTCATCCTACATGAACGACGTGGAGGGTCAATGTTGGCTGAACCAAAAAATTTACGAAAGAAATCTATGGCCAACTATGAAAACAAACAACACTCGCTAATAAAATCTAGGAATCAGACCAAGCAAACAAAACCTTCTTATTTCGAAGTCACGAGTTGGTGATGAAATACAACGTCACAAACTCAAGACAAGAAGGGGCTAGGACAAAGCAGGTGGAAAAGTTACATTGATGACCTGCTTAACAGACTTACACCTTGGTGCAAGCTCCCACACATAATTGTGGGTATACCCTCCAAGGAGCCCAAGTGAGTCTATCCAACGTCAATTGAAGGTATCGTGAAGACTTTCCCCTCCACAGTCACCTCATGTAAGACCCTAAGAATATAGGCAACTAGG
>JASDQU010010241.1:550741-565799 GCA_032191745.1 Picea mariana
TGCTATTGTGTGTTTTGTGCTTTGGAGAGTGTGTCTCACAGCCTATTCCAAAGCTCTAGCCTAACTAATGTTGGTGTAAAAGAGCCCTAGAAAATAAAAGTTACTAATTGATTTTTAGATTTCGCAATGTTTTTTTTTAAAGTTGTTGTTACTCAAGAGGGAGACGAGAATGAAACCAATGTTGTGTGAGACCTTGACCCAATAATATGCAAATAGAAATGAATGATGAAAATTTTTGTTCAATGAACTCTATCTACAACAGGGAGAAGGTATTTCTAGAATGATGTAAGCTACGAAATATACTTTCTTTTTTTTAAATGGACACAAATGCAAACAACCAAAAACAATGCAATTTCTCAATGTTCTCTTCTTTTGGATGCAATAGAATTTCCTTATATATGATTACTTAAAAGAATAAGTGACTTTAAATTCTTCCTTCCTAAAACTAGATCAGGGGTATGACGAAAAAAGGACAAGTAATCCAAGAAAAATTATACACTCAACAAGCACCCAAATCAAACTTTCAATGAAGATAAAAGTTAAAAATGACAAGAAAGTATTTCTTCAAATATAAACGAAAAATGACTTCCCAATCATCAAGCAATCCAGAACACGTAATCAATCCAAAACGATGAATCCAATCAAATAATTTTAATCGAACAAGCACTCAGATACAAGCTCAGAGATTATATTCTTTTCGATAAAAAATCAAAGACAAAAACTGGAAAAAGACTAAAAGAGAGGTATTCGATCTTCGAAACCAATCAACAACAAGTTAAACTTCCAGAAAAAAGTCAAGGGTTGGCATCAAAATCCCTCCCAGCTGATTAAAGTGAAACTGGGCATCAACAGAGGCTAAAACTCAACTCAAAAAATTTAAGAGGCACCGTCGCAGCCTAGTAGCACATTACAGTGCGGAAATCAAGATTTTCCACAGGCCAGAAATAGATAGGGTGCGGAAAGTTCGCACTGAAGAAAACAACCAGGGCACGAAAATTGAAGGTTTCTGCAGGCTATGTATAGGGTACAGTGCGGAAGTGTCTGTAAATCAAGAAATTTTGAGAAGAGGGTAAAGGATCTAAGTGGACTTTCAAATCCATAGAGTCTGCATGGATCTCCCACAGACTCAGGGACTGATTTCAAGTAAAAAGAATAGGTTAAAAGCAAATGGCCAACAAAAAACCACAATCAATTCATATTCCCCAGTGGAGTCACCAATTTTGTTATTGGATAAATCGATGAATGCATACATAAACTAATCTCCCTAGATCCACCTAGATCTAGAACAAAACAAGACGTGACATGACGCTTTCCCTAAGTTGCTACCATTGAATTTACTACCAAATAAGGAATAGATGACATACCTTTAGATATCGCTTCCTTATATCTCTGTTGTCCCTACTTCACGCCGGTGCTCTTGTGAGATCAGATCTGTAATGACACAAACCAACCAAAGTGAAAGCAACAATTGTACATTCAATGGAAAACTAAACATGTGATCAAGGAGTCATGTAATAAAACGTTAATGATTTTATGGGAAAGAAACATATCACCATATCATATTAAGTAAAAGTGGAAAATACAACCAAATTTCCTTGATGTCGCAAGTTCCCTTTCAATGGTCCTTTGTTCCAACACACACATACACTTGCTACAAATTTGTATGAAGATAGTCCATAAAATCTTGATGGACAACTGGAGGCCACAAGCATCAGTTGTAACAAGCTCCTTCACACAGTCTTCAGCCTATTCTTCCAGCAATTCTTTGCTCAATCTTTCTTAACCTTTTCCATGAGAAACCCATCATTATATAGGAGAAGATGGAGTGGTTACAAAGATGAGGATGATCCCACCAAATCAGAGAAGCCAGTAAGACCAAAACCATACAAATGCCACCTCACGTTCTAGAAGATTATCCTTCTAGAAACTTCTAGAAACTTCTTCCTTTTCTTAGCTTCAAATGCCACCACACCCTGCCTATATAGAAGCATGCGGAAATCCCACGAGTCAGGCATAGAGCAGCCTGCGGAAATCAAGGATTTCCGCACTATGTACCACTGTCATCCTGTGGCATCATTCTAAAAATATGCCTTGTAGGGGAAGAACTTAGTCATTTTTCTCATGTAAAAGATTGTTTTGAGAGCCTAAACACATGCCTATAGGGTCATCATCAGAGTGACCAAAATAATGTGTAACAATCATCATCAAACATTTAACTGAAACATAACATAATCACCATAAAAACGCAATCCATCACTTCCATGAACCACCAACGTTATAACACATGTAAGTCAGCCAACGATCCCATTAATCAATGCATAGCCATTGCATTGTCACCTTGCCAAAGTGCGCCACCAAAATTTCCACCATATGCATATATAAAAAATGTAATTAAACAATATTTCATAGCCATTTTTTGGTTAGCTAGGACTTAACCACTATCAACAAGTATGTAGAGCTAGGTATCCTTTTTTTTTTTGCATTAGATATAGTATTTACTTTTCCTCAAAATGTCTTTCTGTAATTTTCACTAACATTTTTGTTGTACAAGCGAGAAGAACAAATACCATGAATGAATAGCAGGTTGTAGTATCATAAAGGGACAATATCTCAAAACTTAACTAATATCAATACCAACCATATCCTCATCAACCATGTAACTTTGTAGCGCATCATCATAACATTGAAAATGAACAGACCCGATCTTCGAAAGTTCAAGGGGGTCCCACCTACTAGCATTATTTAGTCTTATATAATAATAGGCTTAGAAACACTTTGCGGGCGAAATTACGTTGACGTTTTCAATCGTCAACATGTGGCTGGTCCAGTGGTTTCTCCCGGTGGACATAGGTGTCTTCCAGAGGAGATAGGACAAGGGGTGGATGCCCTGGTGGTGGCTCTGGAGCTGAATTCTTGGGTGAATTTGGTGGGACGACCAAGGAAGGTTGCGAGGAAGAGGCTAGGTCTGGTAATGAGCTGGGAGTGAAACCCACTGAATTCCTCAGGAGTTCGAAGCACTCAAATCGACAGGTCCAAGACGAGGACAAAGGTGGGAGGTCACTTTGGCTCTGAGAGGACTAGCCAGAGGAGGAAGGCAAAGAGGGAAAAGAGTTGTACGAAGGTGTTGGGGAAGGCTGAGGCTAGATGGACATGCGAGGCCTCTTTTGATGCCAAGTCGAGCCTTGCTTGGATTTCCCTCGAATTCAAGGCATGACCAAAGCGAAAAGAAGGTATGAAGGCACAGAGAGCTGGCTAACGAAAAAAGTGAAAACCAAGGAGGAATGCAGATCGAGTGGCAGCTCTGTTGGGAAGAGGAAGAAATGATAGACCAGCCGAGGAGCAACATGATATGAATAGTGTTGGAGAGGGAAGACGCACACATGCAGAGGTGACCACCATAAAGACTTCTCCATTGATCGGATGAGGAGACAGGGGGGAGTGCACTTGAACAATTAATGACACTCTGACTGGAGTGAGGGCTGCACATTTTCATAGTGTGGGAGGAGGGGAGGTGCATGCGTCAGTCATGTGGCTGGTATTGTGTTGGAAGGCATCATCCCCTCCACTTGGACACTTGTCTCCAACTAACACCCCATTCAGGGTTGTGGAAATGCATCATAATCATATTAACTTAATGGAAAAAAATCAGACCAACCCAGTTCGTCATTTGGGATAAAAGGAAAAAATATCAGTTGCAGAATTTTTAATGCAGTTTCGCAGCGAAAGTTCGTTGCAAAAGTGGACATAGTTCTAGAATTTTTGGAAATTCGTGGGGATATCTATCCAATCAACCAGATCAGCTCCAAATCTAAGTTGGATGTTAAATATAATATGTTTTTCCATCATATCATGTAATCAAATCATATTTTAACATATTTTTAGTGGGTCAAAAAACAAATCTTAGAAAGTAGGATATGGATAGATTTTGTAATTATTTCTTTCCTAAGCTATTGTAACCTCTTCCTATATTTAGATAAGGAAGTAGTTATACCTGCTTAGGCTCAGATATGATGTAATTCTATATATTGAATGAAGAAAAAGGTCTAATGGGTTCGAGTGGGAGAAGGAGAAAGACCTCTTTGTTTTGTAGTATTTTCGGTGTTGAAGGCAAGTGATCAATACAAGAAGTACATAGCTTTTCATCTCAAGGATTCATGTGTTTATGTTCTCTGGTGATGTGTTCCTCTC
Source organism: Picea mariana (assembly GCA_032191745.1). Lineage (NCBI taxonomy): Eukaryota > Viridiplantae > Streptophyta > Pinopsida > Pinales > Pinaceae > Picea > Picea mariana. The sequence goes on from JASDQU010010241.1 coordinate 554,930, forward strand.
TTTGTTAATGTGTTTCTCTTTCTGCAGTTAATCATTTTTTTGTATAATCTTCATGCTTGATTGAGTTTATGTAATTCATAATTCATGCATATGCTTTGAGTTATAACGGTTAAGCATTTCACTACCTTCCTCTAAAGTCAAATATAAAATTCATCCCTGATAGATACTTTATGTTTGATGGACTGTACTCCTAATTTCTCCCACCATACTACAACAAGCTTGAAAACCATAGATCATTAGCTATCTTGCCCTTGTCACATAATTGCTCATTAACCAATAATTGTTCACTTTGATTTATCATTAACCCTTGACTCCATGCCCAATGGATTTCTTCTCAGCTCTGCCACCACATCTATAAACCTTGTCATTTACCTACAGATCTGGCCACTAAGCCTAATTTACAGTGAGAGAGCCCTCTTTGGCTTGGAAAGGCCATATTCTAAATCTAAAGTTGGTTTGAAGGTTACCTCTGTGGTTTTCCTCCCACATTCAATAAAATTATGAAGTGATAACAAATTAATAAAAAACTCCCCTATGTATTCATCCAAATTGGCTTTTATAATCATTACTATATATTTTCATAAAGTGAACCTCCCCTATTTTGAGAAGATTAAACCGTTTTCCAAGACAAGTTTAAAGAGTATGAAGATAGGTATAGATTAAAAAACTAAGTTTCTTAAATATCTCAAAGACGAAAAGTTTTTTTTTAACTAATACTACTTATTAAAATCAATGTCACAACAAAATTTGTAAATCAATTTGAACTAATACTACTTATTAAAATCAATGTCACAACAATTTATAAATCAATGTCACAACAATTTGTAATTGTTAATGTCCTACCATATTTGTCATACTCTATAGATAATAGAGTGGAATAAGATTTCAAAAAGTTGTGATTGGTTTTTTTTTTAAGGGAAGGTCTTGTAATATTCTATAGATAATAGATTGAATAAGGTTTTAGAGAGTTGTGATTAGTTTTTTTTGGTTGGAAAGTCTTCTAATACTCTATAGATAATAGATTGGAATAAGGTTTCAAAGAGTTGGTTTCAGAGAGTTTTGATTAGTTTTTTTAAGTTGGAAGGTCTTTGATTGGTTTTTTTTAGTTAGAAGGTCTTGTAACATTCAATATTCTATAGATAATAGATTGGAATAAGGTTTCAAAGAGTTGTGATTGATTTTTTAGTTGGTAAGATTTTGTAGGTGTTTTAATGAGAGGATATCAATTCTTTGAACTAATTAAATCATACATATATTTATTACCATAATTGATATAAAATTTTAATTATGTTAGGAAAAATGATCTAAGTTAGTGTTTTATGAGAGCGTTTAAATTCAATGAAATAATTGACTACTATATTGAATTTATCACCATAAACTTTCATAACTAATATTATATTTTAACCTTTTGATTGTGCATTATATCTTAAATTTGGGAAAGGGTGCATTGCCAACAATGGCTGTACGTGTTGTGAATTAAATGGGCTTAAACGTGGTATAAATAAATAATATTTTATTTTTTTTAATTTGAAAGATACTTTTAATAATTAAACATATTATAAATAAATTAAAACATATTCTAAATGAAATTGTTAGTTGTTTCATTTAAATATAAAATTTTATAATTAAAATTATAAATAAAATTGTTAATTTTGTTATTATCAAAGATTATAAAAATTATACATAAGTGGGATTCCTTAAAAGATTTTTAAAAACTCATAAACTTAACGAGGAAGGGGTCAAAGGTTCATGACTTTGGTTTTTTTCAAATTTGGTAATGACCACAAGCGTGTTCAAAGTCAAAAGTGATGGATCAAATGATATAAAGGCATTCGAACAAGGTAAATAAGGCCTTCTACAAGCTATTTTCAAAGTTAGATTAGGTCGTGGAACCTTTTAGCTCCTTTGGGGGCTATTTTTTATGCGGTACATGGAGAACCTAGGGGAGTTTTTTTCTAGGTTAAAAAATGGGGTTATATCCACACAAAAATGGAAGGTCTTGGAGGATAACTTAGGTGGGTAGTGAATGCAGAGAATAGAGGTAGAATGATCCTCTCTGCCATTGTATTGGGTAGATGGGAATAAACCAATGGATTAGCTGAGGGTTTCAACACCATTATTGAGTTCTCCCCATGCCAAAACTCATACACCCCTTGTTGTCTCGAAACCCCATCATAGTGCTTCAATGTCAAGACAAGACTCTCTAGCCTTAAATGTTCATAGTTACCTGCGTTCGTTATCTGTGAAGCAAGATCAAATATCTCTATGGAATATTTATGTGATGGCAAACATACTAGGGTTTTAGATCTGGGTTTGAATTTGTCCAAAGAGAGGATTGGTGACATCAATAGGGCTTGAAGGAAGAAGGTTAAGGGGGTAAATATGAAATGGGAGAGGCTGAAATTAGTATTTAGGGAAGATATTTACTTGGACCAAATTCTCCACTACAAAGAAATGGATTTGTAGGAAAATTCTTTGGAATACAAGAGTTGGTGGTTAGTGCAAGGATATTCTCTGTCATTTAATTTAGCAACAAAAGGATGGATAATTTATTTTTAAATATGGTAAATATGGGGAAACCATCTGAAATAAACCATGGTTTTGGAACAATACATATCCATCTTTAAAGTAGCGGTCTCCTTGTTTTGACCCTCTTAGAGAAAGAATAATGTTTGTATTGTTTGGGTCAAGTTTCCAACTCTGTGAATGGAGCTATGGAAGGAGAGTATTTTGTTCTTATTGGAAATACCCTTGGGAAGTTGGTTGGAATAGATGAGAAAACTAAAACCCAAACCTCCAAAATGGTGGCCAAGATTTATTTGGAAGGGTTTTGAAGGTTTTAGGCTACTTTCAAGGTTTCTAGAAGGGTTTTGAAGGGGGGGCAAATTAATAGTCTCCCAAGGACTTTCAAAACTGCACATAAACAAATCAATCAAAGTTTATTTTGGGAGTAAAGAGGAAAAAATACAATGGATGTTCACAATTTCCCATGCACATGAAGGGAAATTAGAGGATAGACCAAAGTTATTGCATGGTAAAGGTGAGTCCTATATGAGCACGCGTTGGGGAATTAGAGTTGGGAGAGAAGGTATTGAAGGGATTTGATACGAAAAGTGAATTCAAGATGATGTTTGGAAAAAAAACCACTAGGATAAATGTGCAAGAAGAAAACCTTTTATGTCCATAATGGTTCTTAGATCCTCTTACCTAAACAATGGAAAAATGTATGTATTTTTTTGTCTCTACTCCTTGTGCATATCTTTGAACTAGGGTTTCAATGCACATTAAAAAAGGACTACATTGTGGCTATACATGTAGATACTAAACACACATAGATGGGAAGGTTACCCAAACAAGTTTTCTTCATTCATCAAGAGTATTTTGTTATGTTCTCTTATACGTTTTTCATTTACTAGACTTATACATTTATATTCATGTATGTACTTAGGCTATTATATTAATACAATGTATGATAAATTTTACATGCCCCAATAGGCCTTCGAACATCTCCCCTGATCCCAAAGTCTTGCTTCGTCTTGAATCCATTGTGCAATGACATCCTAGGTCTTATTACTCTTTTAGCTTCCATCTTCAATTTGGTAGGTGCTTGTGTAGTTAGTAAGTCTTCATTTTGGCTCACCCTATTTCCCTACACAACACATTTCATAGGGTTGGTTCCTTTGTCAAATGTAAGGTACTTACTTTACACTCCACTAACCTACCACTACCACTTCTCTGCCTTCTAGCTTCCGAACTCTTCTTTACTTCCAAAGTATTCTTTGCTTTTCTAGAGTTCCAAATCTATATACATGAAACATGACTCTAACTATGACTCAATTTATGATTCCAATTGCATGACCATGACTCTTTAGACATTGGACCCGACTGTGATGACACTCTATAATTTATACACCATTAATATGACTCTTATCAAATACGTATCGACTCTGACCAACTATAACCCAACCACATTGACTAGGCACAAATTTACACTCTTTTCTTTTCATAATTATAATTACACTAGAGTGCCAACAAGTTCGTTTTCTACTAAAACTAAATTATTAAACTTAATATAAACAATATTAATACATTTTCTCCAATATTTCCTCCCCTATTTCTCACCCCTTACAACTAAAAGTGGGAGTGGAGAAATATTGGAAAAATATATTAATATTAATATATTTCTCCAATATTTACCCCACCCCATCCTCACACTCACAGGTGAGGGTGAAGTGGAAAAAATAGTGAAGAAAATATATTAATATTAATACATTTCCTCCACTATTCACCCACCTAAATGAGGGTGAAGTAGAAAAAATAGTGAAGAAAATGTATTAATATTAATACATTTTCTCCACTGTTCCCCCACCTAAATGAGGATGGAGTGAAATAAATATTGAAAAAAATGTATTAATATTAATACATTTCCTCCACCCTCACAATTTCTTTTTATGCATTTTTTTTTGACTCGTGGACATTTTACATTATGTAATTAACATAAAAACATAAAATCATGCCCACATATAATCACATATCTATATGAATATGTAAAACTCCATATGCCTTTCGGGTTTTCTTATTTTTAACTTTTACCACAACCTTTCGTGACACCCACAATGTTTTACATGACATTTTAACTTTTTCTACCACCAATTAAAACATTTACGAAGTCCCTAGTTCACTTATCTTTGTTTTGAATGAATCATAAATCACTATTAATATTTGCTTGCATGTTCTCAACCACTAGCAAGTTGGTTCATCCCTTATTTCTTCTTTTCCAATCTGGGACTCATGGGAATGATGGGCGAGCTCATAGTAGTAAAGAGATAAATTTGGTTTCCTCTCTTTGAGGCAGACTACGGAGAATGTTGGGGAAAAAGGGTAAAGTCTTGCATAATTGAAGAAGGGTAAGTTTTTGACCATTCAAAAATTGAATAATAAATATGAGATTTTAATAAATACTAACTTTTAAAAAATGTTTTAATGTGATAATTGTATAATTAAAAAAAATTATAAAATATTAATAAAAATTTGTAATAATATATTACTTAATTTTTTATTTTTTTTTAAAATATATAAATATAAATATAAAGTTAAAATAATTTCACTTAAACCTAAACCTTGTCATAATGTATTTCTTGTAAACTATATTTTAATTATTAATACATTAAATTTTATTTTAATTATTAATATATTAAAAAATTAATTTTGATAAATATCTTTAAAGTTTATTATTGTAATTGAAAAATTAAATTTTATTATTTTAAATTGAAAATCAAATTAAAAATATATGGAAAAATCTTAAAAAATATTATTTCTAATTTTTTTAAAGTTATATAAAATAAATTATACTTGCATTAAATCCTTAAACAATAAAAATCTTAAATATTAGTATAATAGGAATCTTTAGATAATAAAACTTTTAAGTATTAGTATAATAGAAATTTACGTTATACACAACAAATATATCAAGAAATTTGTTCACGCCACACGTTAAAATGGGAAAAATGGAGTGTGCTCACAGTTGGGCCATTAATAAGAAAGAGACAACATATGATAAAAAATAACTTCATTATCCCTTTGAAGTCGTATCACTTACAAAATTCATTAAAATAATTAATGAAAAACATGTACATCCATACCCTATATGGGGTGACACATGGAGCACACATATCAATGGTTGGGGCAGATACGAGGGTAGTTAAAGCCCCTAGTCGCCACCCTCCTCCCTTGTCCAGTCGTGATGTCTAGTTTACATGTCTGCCAAGGCTTAATGCGCTAGGTCTTAATGGATACTCAGGTTCGACTCCTCGGTATCAGTACGAAACAACTAATGGCCATTATTCCCTGCACTAATGGCTACCAAAGTCATCAACTCCTCCATCCTCCTGGTCTTATTGTCCTGTGGAGGGTCCTATATTGGGCATTCGGTTGCAGTTCATGGTCTTATTCTGCTTGCTTTTCTCCACGCCCTGGCTTTCCACCCTCTGTCTCCTGCTTGCACCACTATTGATTCCATTCGCCCTGTGCTCTGCTTAGCCATGCCTCGTGACAGAGGTAAGTCCCGACAAGGGCTAGCCTATTACAACCGGTTTGGAAGGAAAAAATGTCTGGGACCAGCCTCTTTCGATCTCATCCCAGGCGGAAGCTCGGACCACTCACCCTCCTCTTATCATAATTGGCATGAGGCGGCTCAACCGAAGCCCCATCCTTCAAGCACAGAGGGTCTCTACGGAGGTTTTCCGATGGAAGAGGAAATTCCGCCCAACTAGGAGGAAATTCTACCTTTCTTTCTGTCAACAACATTAGAACAACGACCGACCACTTGCACCACCACCCCTTTCCAAGAGCCAACCGAGATAGGCTGCATTTTGGAAGAGGAAATCCCTCTTCAAGAGGAGCACTCAAGATAGAATTTTGTTTCCACTATGGAAGAGGACCCTGCCACGGATTCCGTCACTGCTAATGATTTTGTCGTTGCTACCATGGACGAGGACCCTGGAACAAACAAGGATGATGACGATGTTGAAGAGCATGCTCACCCGGCTCCCAGCTCTTGCAGGCTTACAAAAGACCACCTGGTCTTGATCTTCGAGATGGGTAAGGATTTGGTAGAGCAACAACACAACCAACACACTCTCAAAAAGCGTTTGGACGTCCTGTACGACTCCCTATCAAGCGAGCCCGAGAAAATTCGATGCCCGACTTGCTGCCAGCCTTTCGTCTTCCGACTTCGCCAGGATGAACGCCCGAGTTTGCCTCATGTATAGCGCTCTTATAGGTTTTTTTCTGGTCTTAATGTTAATTTTTTTGCGCACCACATACTCTAGTTCTAGATCGATAGTTGGTCGGGGCACTCAATCCACCATCTGTTTTGGTTTCCATGCTTGTGGCGGAACAGGTGGCAAGTCCCCATGTTTTTTGACAATTGTTTTTTTTAAGGTTTATGAACAATGGTGTCCACGCGTTCTGGTTTCCACTACAGTGGCAGAACAGATGGCATGCTCTAGTGTATACGCAGACATGTGTGATTTTTGCTAAAGCAAGGTAATACAATACTTTTTATTTACAAAAAAAAATGTGTACATCCATCCAATCTTCAAATTAGTTTAATTAAAACAAGTAGGATGACATTATATCAGTGAAAATTTTATAGTTTTTTTTTTTAATTAAATATTTATTCTTATTAAAATCAAATAAAAATAATCATATTATTGTAAAAATTAAGTATTTGAAATTTTCTAAATTAAAAAAATATATATATTTAAAAATAATAATAATAATAATAATAATAATAAATCAACAAACTTTTAAAATTCTTATACAATTTCAAACAACTAAATAAAGTAAATACTATTTGACCAAAAAATAATTACAATATACACCACAATAAAATAATTACAATATACATAACAATAGGCAAGTATAAAAATGACATCAAATCTTGAAATTTACCACACTAGGCAAGTATAAAAATGACATCAAATCTTGAAATTATCACGTCCATTTAGTATAAAACAGTAAATCTATGAGACACATCAACACATTTGTGAAAAAATTAAGTTGAATCCAGAAAAACCTAAAACCTAACAAAAACATGAACTCACATATAATGTCCACAGTACTTAACACATAAAAAAAAAAAAAACATCACTTTTCTGCATCTGCAAAATTGAAATAAAACATAAGGTAATGTATTGTACATGCCTTTATAGTTTCCAAGTATGCACATGACCAATCTAATGGAAAACACAACTTCTAGGACATGATGAGCACAAACATACGTCGCAAGAAAACCCAAGAGCAAGTCGAGCCTATGATCTCGCTAATCGAGGGCAATATTGAGGCCTAGGCACATGCAAACTTATGACGACGTACGTCTTTGGAGGGCATTGGACATTAATGGATGGGAATTAATTCTTGATACCAAATCCAATGAAAAAACATGTATATTCATTTCATATTCAAATTATTTTAATTAAAATAAATAAGATGACATTAAATCACATCATTAGGTGACATTTTTATAGATTTTTTTTTAATTTAAAATTAAATATTTTAATTTTATTATTCTTATTAAAATCATATAAAAATATTCATATTATTATACTCAACCAATAGAAAATTAGATATTTGGAATTTTACAAACTTAATAAATTATTATTATTTTTATAAAAATTAAAATTATCAAAATAAAATTAATAAATTTTTAAATTTTTCATACAATCTCAAGCAACTAATTAAATAATTAAAGGTCAATATTATTTGACTCAAAAGTAATTACAATATACATTGCCTTATGCACTTATAATAAATATATTCTTTAAGATTTGTCAAAAAAATTCTCTATAATAGAAAAATGGGGAAATTCAGAGATAAAAAGTAGATACACATGATTATCCATTTTGAAAAGATTATAGTAAAACAAAATTATGAGAAATAGGTAAGATCTATAAAAACAAGAGAAATTAGCAAAGCTGCTTATACCTGCTTTTTAATATTTTAATATAATAGTTGTACGTAGTTCAAAACTAATAGTTAAAGCAATTATAGTAGTTGTATGTAATCCAAAACTAATAGTTAAAGTAATTATAAACACTTAAGCTAGAGAAGGGTCTAGCTTACCTTGATCCGCCCCCTCATTAGTGTGCCTCCTTCCCGCCAGGACAGGCTGACTCTCCGCGGTCTAAGCTTCGTTCCATTTGTCCCATATTGTATAGGACTCTATCTTCTGCTGAAATGGAGCTTACTGGTAGTTTTCACTGGCTCTCTTCTAGCCACTGTGAGAGCCCCCCGCCCACTGACACTGATAGGCTTTCCAATCTTAACACCTCTGACCGGACTCCTACTCCTCCAGATAGACCAGACCTTGTAATCCTCACTCCCTCCCATCTCTCCTCTTCCCTGGACACCCATAACCCTCCTCTCTCCCCCCATGCTCAGGACGCTAGCTTCTCGTTACCCCCCGACTCTAGTCAGCCTGATACAGTCGACACTACTCTACTGGCATCACTCAACTCCTCTTTTACTTCTGACAAACTGCCTGGCAACCTCACACAATTGCATATCTATAGGGGTAAAGAAATCATCTCCCCTGCTGCTGGAGCGAGTTCTTCCACTACTCGACCTACAGAGCCGGGGGTACAGACCATGTCGTGGTCGAGAGGAATAGCCACGGAGCTCTCTCCTCTGCAGACGAGAAGCACCAGGAAAAAAAAGGAGGAACAAAGATCACAACTTGTTACATCTACAGTCCCCACTCTGTTCGGAAAGGCACTTAGAGCAGCGAAAGCCTTGGCTCGCTCCAAGTAATGATTGTGATCTCACTTAATATCCGGGGGATCGGAGGCCCCATTAAAACTGCTTCCTTCCGAAGACTACTGGAGACATCGATGCCTGACCTCATCCTCCTTCAGGAGACCCTTACGAATGATCACTCTACCAAAGATTTTATTTACAAATTTCGTCCATCTTGGACTTCTGCGGTTGTTAGTTCTATTGGACACTCAGGGGGATTGCTCGTGGCGTGGGATCCTGACCTGCTCGAGTTGTGTCCATTCATGTCGAGGGGTGGCATTCTGCTCATAGGCCGCTCGCTGGCCACAAACCAAGAGTTGTCCTTTCTTAATGTTTACGGTCCTTGTTCGGACAAATTGACTTTCTGGACACAACTTGCTTCAAGTGGACTTCTCTCCGTTCCCAATCTTATAATTGGGGGTGATCTCAACATTATCCTCTCGGCAGAAGAACACTGGGGAGGTCATTTTTTGCCAGGGCCAGCAGAAGCTACCTTCAAAGAGATTTTTGCCTCCAACAATCTTATTGATGTCAAGCCGATCAGAATGGTCCCTACTTGGCGAAATGGGCGAGCTGGCACTGAAGCTATTGCCAGACGCCTGGACCGTTTTTTAGTGACTGAAAATCTTCTTTCCTCCTCCTTTGCGCCGTCTTCCTGGGTGGAATACCCATATTTTTCGGACCACGCTCCCATCCTGCTCCAGCTGCTGCCATCTGCATACAGACCGACTCCTTATAAATTCAATCATCTTTGGCTTTCCGTTGACTCCTATTCATCCATTGTCCACTCTTCCTGAACTGATAGCCGCTTCCTCACTGAAAACAATCCTCAATTACGCCTAGTTTGGAAGCTCAAGGTCCTAAAATCTAACACGATCCAGTGGCATAAAGCTTATAAAAAAGCGAAAGGTGCCCGTCTTCAGTCACTGGAAGAGCATATTTCCGCCCTCATCATCAAATCTTCTAATACGGTCTTGACTGTGGAGGAGACGGACTGTCTTCGTGGGCTCGAAGCTAATAGGGAATCTATCCTTCGTGATACAGAATTCTGCTGGAGGTTGCGTAGCCGCGCCACCTGGCTTAAGTGTGGCGATTCGAACACCAGCTATTTTCACAAAGTGGCGAGCTCTAACAGAAACAAAAAGACCATCAGGTCTATTTCTAGTGCAGATGATGGTTTCATTCGTGGTCAAAAGGATCTATTGGTGGAGGCGGCATCACATTTTTCTGGACTATTCAAGGCTGCACACATACAGAATTTATCTGAACAAGCCTCTACAGCAAGCCTGTTCCCGCGCATGGTCACGGCTGAGGAGGCAACGGAGCTTTTTAAACCTGTCTCACTGGCCGAAATTTATGATATTCTGCTACATTTTAAAAAAGAGCGTAGCCCTGGTCCGGACGGATGGACCACCGAATTTTTCATCCATTACTTTGATCTCGTGGGTATCGACCTTCTCCAAATGGTTGAGGACTCTCGACTTAAGGGACTGATTGCTGGTGGTATAAATTCCACATTTTTAGTCTTGATTCCGAAAGAGAATAACCCACACTCCTTTAATGATTTCAGACC